>OZ014462.1:12044944-12349516 GCA_963966035.1 Acleris laterana | reverse complement strand
AACCTAATCTATATTTACAACAGTTAAGATTATTTATCAAGCATTATGTCCTACTAAGTAGGTATGCCAATTAATAAACACTTACAATCAAACCACTAGAGTAAACGGAAGGACGTAGAGATGAGAAATATACATAGTTTTAGGTTAATTTTTGAGTAGGAACAGTGCAAGAAAAGTGAGAACCTGAGAACATCTAAGAGTCAGTTTGCATCTAAATAACAGTATGTTTTTAATATTAGCAAATTAATTTGAAGGGTTATATGGATTGCAACGCCCTTTTAGTTCATAGGAGATGCTCATTGCTTAGCTAAATATGACGCCATCACCATAAGAACCAGCTCCTTTTGATAAGGTCATCCAGATAGAGTCAAGTGTCCAAAACTTAACGATCTGTTGAAGACAACAAGTGGATAAGGTCCAAAGCAAAACATAAAAAGGAAACAGAACCAATAATGAAAATAAGTGTAAACAAAAACCAACACATTTCTGAAATGATCACACTGGCATGTAATGACGATGACTCAATTATTTGTTATTTTTTGGATTAAAACAAGGGACCGTTACTTTGTACAAGTTTTCACCTTTAACATGAAAAACTATGAATAATTATCTCTTCAAGTACTCAATAACAACAATTAGAATATTTGTTCAAATATTTTTCAGTATTATCTACGTTACTAAAGGAAACATGTGAGAATTCGACAGCTTGATCTTAATGGTTCAGTTATTCAGTTATTCGGATGGTGGCGCCATAATCACTTGTTCCAAGCTTCCCCATTGGTGCTTAGACTAGTTATGAAGGGAGTGTTATCGGGAGATGGGAGGGGGTGTTGTGCAGTGAGTGGGTGAAACATGCGATGCCACTCGATGCGCTAAGGTTAAGTGCATGCACATGTCGCGTTCAATAAGATCTCTGCCTTGTGCCATCTGCAAGTAAAGTTTCTTTTTCACAATCAAATTTCTTACCTGCTATAATCGAAGAAATAAGTAAACTTATCTAATCAAATACATGATTTTGAACGGACTTTTTGGAGCAGGTTTTTTGACAAAGTACAGATTGTGTAATTGATTAGTATTTAAGAACAGGACTATTAAAACATACCTATAAGTAAAAACAAGTGTTTTCTAAATGGAAAGTAAAACAGGTGAAAGCCTTCCTGTACATGGTAAAACTTCTGCCAAAGTTTCATAAGATTTCTCAAAAAATATGACTACGGAACTCATGTGCGAGCACACGATCGACACGTGTCAGTTCACGTGGAGTTTTAGTTGCCCTGGCCGCGTTCGGCTCGGACAGCATCATCATCAAATAAAAGGCAACAAGAGCAAGACCTCATCGAACGTCAACAGTTCACTCTAAAAGTGCTACACCCTCCCCTCACCTTCCACATGCTCCCATTGCTCTGCCATTCGTTCCCGCCAACCGACGCCGCCATCTTGTTGGAGAAACAAGATGGCGACCGTGAGCGAAGGTTCTGGTAATCGGTCGGCAGCTCCGTGTGCCGGTAGCTATGCATGGAGGCTATGCTCTGAGTGTGCGAGGCGCTGTGGGGGATGGCGAGAGGCGTCGGCGCGCGCATGGACCTAGTCTCCTCGCTCGGGACGTAAATGGGGGCCGTGGGGCGCACGTTCCATCTCGACGTCTCGGGTTGAAGGTTGTAGCTCTGTTCGTATAACATACATAGATGTAGGTGGACCGATTTCAACACTAGCTTTTAATCTACCGTATAGATTTAAAATTGAAGTTAGTATTAAAACACGCAGAAGTCGTCGCGCATATTGCATTAAATGTATATCTTAGTCGATATGTGCTGCAATAAAGTACTCGAAAGTTTGTCTCGAGATAACTCAGAAGCAATCGGGTGAAGCAAGAAGTGTTGAGAAAAGTCCACGTTTTACATAAGTACATATATAAATAAAGAAAGGTACATAATAGAAATAAAGTATACCTTACATTGTAACTTATAGATATATGTTTTTTACGATAAAAGCCGGATATAGAGATACTTGTAAGACCCGATCGAAGTATTTTCCGTTTTTGTAGGGTAGAAATAGAAATGTGTGATAAATTTTGAGAGATTTTCGCAATAAATAGTTCTAATTATGAAGCGAATTCATACGCATAATTTTAGAGATAGGATTTTTGTAATTCCAGAACTAGATGTATCAAGATTATACTGCAAAAGCGTTGTTAGAATAGAGTACTTGATACTTTAGGAACCACCACACCACAAGAAAGAGGTTAACAGTAACTTAATAACTACTAGGGTTGTTAGTTATCTAAAGCGTTAGTTTCTTTAGTGTCTACTGAAAGAAATAAAAAAGACTTACCTTCTTGACACGCGAGTTAGTTACACTTTTAGAACATAAAAATGTTAAAATATACACAAAATTGAGCTGTTTTTAACCAAATTAGTCACATCGTAAGCCAAAGTGGTGTTTGGTGGTTTTATAATTTGGAATAAATCCTATCTCTAAGACAATGCGTACGCACCTTGCTGAACGTTAGGCCGGTAGCCCTGGAACCGGCCGCTGCCCGCGTTGAGGGGGTTCCGCAGGTGGGACATGGGGGCGGACTCTCTGTCGGGCATGTTGTGAGGGAAGTTCGCGCCAGTGGCGTTGAGAGTGGGGCCAAAGTTACTAGAAGGACCGAAATTTTGATTCTCATTGGAATTTCTACGATTTCTATGGGAGTGGTAGCTGTGGGCGGCCGCGGCGGCGGCGAGGGACGCGACGGCGGCGTTGTTGATGACGTTGTTGTTGTTGTGGTTGTTGTTGTTCACGACTACGTTTAGGTTGTTGATTACTAGGTTGTTGGTCGTGGACGCCGAGACTGACGTGCTCGCTGTGCTCTGTTAGAACGTAATAGGGTCTGTTATTTGTGTGTGTTCTAAATTATGTGGTGTTTGGTTTTATTAGTGTTACGGTTAACATTAGGCCCACATAGACATACATTTACAATACCCTTTTTATTGTGATGTCGGTGTGATCACCCTTGTTATTTTCATCAGCGTTAATTTATATGTCTTGTGTGTTAGTAAAATCCCTTCACCTTATGAATACCGCGCATTAACTTAAAGTCACTATAAATTCTCGAATAGTTAATTAATAGTTATGATCATTTTATGTTTAGATAATTTTCAGTTAGAATTTATTTCCGGTAAATTAAACATTAGACTACATTTACAAAAACATTTTTGATTTCATGCATAGCCAAAAGTTAGTATTAGTCGTCCCTTTCGCCAATTTTTAAAACGATGACATCCAAAATGGCCTAATCCTCCGATCGAATTATCAAGAGGACACTGGTCGCAAAATTATCTTTTTAAAAAAGTTCTTTTTTGGTGTTTTACCTTTAGTGATCACAGATCAATAGTACCATCATTTATTTATTTATCGCCGTTACGTATTACCGTTGTCAATATTCAAACCTCAAATTTGAACTGAAAAAGTCAAATTAGAACTGATAGTTTGAATATTGGGCATTAGTAGTTACGAGTAGGTATATTTCGTTTAGAACGCATACTCTCTGTTAGAGAGTGGAGCTAGTATGCCAGCTGTGCGTACCGTGACGTCCCGCGGGTCGACGGCGTCGTCGGCGTCGGCGGCGGCGCTCTGGTGGTAGCGGCGGCTCTTGAGCGAGGCGCGCGCGTCGCCGTGGTTGGAGGACGAGGCCGTGGCGGCGCGCGGCTCGGCCCAGCGCGCGCAGCACGCCAGCCACGGGTGCCGCCGCGACAGCCGGCTGCACTCCTTCTGAAACTACACGAACACACTTTTTAATCCTTTAGTCACAACAAGATAGTAAGGCTGAGTTTCCACCAGAGCTGTGTCTGGCAGCAAAGCGGTGTCCAAGGAAAAATCCACCAATTTTCCCCGCAACATCGCTTAGCTGCCTCGCGTATCTCTTGAAGAAACGCTGCCTAAAGGAGCACGGCTTGCTTATCGCTCAATAAGGGCAAAGCCACTTGAACGACATGAGAGAAAAAAAGTAGTGGTAGACGCTTGAAAAGCGCTTAGCTAGATGCTTAGGTGATGTCTTTTACGACGACGGCACAACAGGTGGTAGCCCTGACTGCACTGTCAAACAGTCACCAATGAAGCAAGGAAGAAGTATTCAACTGTCAGTAGCCACTTCGTGTAGCGCCATGTTGAGTTTAAACTTATTAATATCAACATTTCAAGATACTAGCTAATATTGCAACCGAATTTAATACATAATACATTTTCACTGCCACCTCCTTAACGAATAAACTAATTAACAACGGCAACGTCACATACCCAAATATATTGGTAATGTGAAATGAATATATCAAACGTTGTTTACAATAACATTATAAACGTTATATTTAGATACATGTGGTATACTGATGTCGCTCAAAGATTTTTCTGAAATAAAAAGGGCCAAAGCTAGAACTCCGGAACAAAATAGGTTTACTGACGATTTCATTTTGCAAGCAGTGGAAGATGAATATGAAGAGCCCCTGCAGCGAGTTGAGCACGGTGAACGCGTAGGCCACGCCCACCGTCTGCTCGTTGAGGTACAGGAGCCCGAAGGTCCACGTCAGCCCCAGCAGGAACGCCAGGACTAGCGAGCTGTTCAGCCATACCCTGAAACAGACGGACATGTAAACATTAGACCATGATAAATGTTATATATTTAATAGTGCTATATTTTTCCTATAAAGTACCACAATGTACAGAAATATTCATTGAAAATTGCGAGTTAATTTTAGAGACATCTCTCTGTAAACACAATTGATCAGGGGTATCACAAGGAAGTATTCTGGGCCCGCTGTTGTTATAACATAACTTACACACAATGATTTACCACATCTTGTAAATCATGAATGAGTTATGTTTGCTGATAATTAGTTGAATTTTGATATTATTTCGCTTATGAAATTACTGAAACTTTTGCTTACCTGATTTTGTAGAGTTTGGAGTTTTCTTTCGCTTTGATAGAGACGGTAGAGTGATGGCACATCATCCATATCACCATGCTGAGGCATATCCAGTTAGCCTGAAATTGATCAAAGAGCTCTTGTTAGACCAAACGATGTTACAATGAAAAATAATTTTGATTGGAAGGTGTCAAAAATACAGGTACTTTATTTCTAGTAACTCAAAAATGTAATTCCAGTTTGCCTGTTCCATACTCAATCCATTTTGGACGGAAGGAATGGTGTTGCAATAAAGTTCAACTCCCCATCCCTCCTCTGTCAGTACTAAAACTGTAAATGGTTTTTAAATAATACTGCTTATACCGCGTAACCCTCAATACTGACCGCGAGCACCAGCGCGACGGGGCCCACGAAGCTCATGACGAAGAGCCTCTCGGTGGAGAGCCAGCAGTGCTGCGGCGTGCCGTAGCCCTCGGGGAAGGCGGCGGCCGAGGCCAGCACCACCACGGCCGGCGCCAGGTACGCGCCCAGGCAGTACCAGCGCGCGCGCGGCCGCTCCGGCTCGAACACCTCCACCAGCATCGCGTACAGGTGGAACCCTGGAACCACGTTCACGTTACATTATAAAACCAGTTCAATAAAAATATGTCTGAATTACGTTAAAATTGTAATATTGAACAGTTCAGGCAGATAAAGAATATAACTAGTTTAAACATTTCATAATACGACCTTTGAAGTTACCTAAGTTACATTATTATCTGTGCTGGTTACCTTCGAGGAACATCCAGGCGAAGGCGGCGAGGAACAGGTAGTGCAGCGCGCCGGCCACCAGCCCGCACAGCACGCGGCGCTCGGTCTGGTCGATGCCGGCCATGAACACCAGCTCCGCCAGCAGCAGGCAGCCGCACAGGTTCTTGTGGATCAGCACGCGGTCCGACTGCAGATGATGGAGCATCATTAGTGGAGGAGTTTATGGTTTTACGGTTCCAGAATTCAAAACAATAAAGGAACCCTTTATAGGATGACTTTTTTTCAAACTGAGATCGTCAATATAGCGTTTCTCTTCCCTAAAACCTAGTCCGATTATTACGAATTTTGAATATATTGTAAATATTATGGTATCTAGGTCTATACGTTTTTCGTAAAATATTTCGAGGAGAGAAACAAAATATAAAATAACCAAGAGGATTGAGAAACGTTTATCGCGATTGTAGCCTCGCCCCACAATCCTCTTAAGCAATCACGCTTCATGCAATTAGATTGCCCACATACCTTCATATTCCTGAAGCACTGGAACACAATGATGGCGGCGAGCAGCGCCACAGCTGATATGGCGCAGCCGATGAAGGTCAGCAGCCGCAGCGCCATCTCGTGGGTGGCTCCGAGCGCCACGCCGTGCACGTCCATGAGCACCGCGAAGTTGGTGAGGTGCGAGCAGGCGCAGCCCGTGTGCGACGCGTTCGACCACTCCACGTTGCAGCCCTCGGAGGACCAGCCGCTGGGGGGGAACGTTAGATTATGGCGGATGTTGATATGTGGAAAAATGTATAGGAGATACATTATGTTACTAACACGGCATTATAACTAGTAATAATTGAAATTTTGGTGTTTTGTAAAACGTGGCCGAAAAACAAAAAGCCGATCTAAATTCACTATCGCTACTCCTGGCCAGCATCATTTTCATTGCAAAGACCAGGAGAACATCAGTAAATAAGCCACCAGAAAGTACTAAAAACAAATTATTTGATATATCTTGAGATCAAAAATCTAATACAATCTGTCGACTCTGTTGGAGGACTGCCTATAAGTTAGGTCATTTTACGGACGGTTTTCCCCTCCATATCTAATTGCCAACATGGCTGCATGGCAGTTAAACGAACCTTCCATAAAAACCACCCGGGAATATGTAAATTTTTTGAACTCACTGCAAAGTATAGTCCCAGAAGACGCAGGCGGGGTTGGTGACATTCTCGGCGACGAGGTGCTTCATGGTGAGCCGCACCAGCTGCGACAGCTGGATGTGCCGGCCGTTGCCCAGGCTGGCCGATATCACCTGAGGAACAAATACCATTCATTACCAAACAAAGACTGACTCCAAGCATTAGTTTCCTCTATATGACAACCTTAAAAGTTGAAAGCTTTATTTTTCTCATGTCTAAATCTACTGGTGCGTCCGACAAGGAGACTGTTGATAAGAAGCGCCGCAAGAAACTCAACAGTGCCTTTTCTATTTGTGTTTTTGTACATTATACCTTTGTCAGAACTTTACCATATCACAAATCTAAATAAGCCTTTGCCTTTATTCCTCTTTAATATTGACTCAGTTTATCCCACTTACCTTAGAGTTCAGAACCCTGGTAATATTCTTCTTCTCCCGTTCAGAATTGAGGCTGGTTTCCGACGTGAACGAAGGGTCTGAGGAGAAGGCAGAGAAGCGGGGGCTCTTCCCAAAAGTCGGCGGCAGAATCTGCTCGAGTCGGTCAAAAGCGAAGAATACAATGCGAACCAAGTCGTTTTGGCGATTATCTGGAATAAAAACCGAGTATTAACTTTGTGTTCTATACACCTAAGCAGTAGCTTAGGTGTGAGTTTATGTTCAAGTATACTGACCTAGTAAAGCGGCTTTAGGTATGGTAATGGTGTCTTCTGAAGCCTTCCATTGCTCTTGCGCGATTATCGACGGGAACGTCTCGTCTTCAACGTTCTTTACTTCCAGAACCCGTACAGACAGACCTGAAAACATTAAAAAATATAAGTATATTCATTAAATTATGATCTCAAATAATTTCTACATTCTACCACTGTTTACGAGTTCTTGTGCTGTATTTGAAAGTACTTTATACTTATTCTAAATCACATATTTTCGCGATAGTTTTACATAATTGCATGGTTTAAGAAAAGTAGGGCTTAACATCGGCTGTCTATGAACTACCAAATTGTCAAGTCAAATATAACAGCATTAGTAATAGTTATAGAAACATGTATTTGTGTAATATAGGTGTTGTCCATTTCGATTAAAACTGTTCCTGATGCTCCAAATTTGTTGAACCCAAGGAATTCCACCTGGCGTACCATGCGCTGATACGACGCTTGTGAAAGATTTATGTTTAATAGCTTCAATCCCACACTTACAGATATTCTTGACGATCTGCAGGATGGTCTTCTCCTTGGTGACGGCGTCCGCCAGCAGGAAGGCGTTCTCCTCGAGCTGGGTCAGCAGGGTGCTGGCGGCGTGGTTCTGCGCGTCGGCGCTCAGGTCCGCCCACGACGCGCGCTGGCTCTCTTCCAGCAGGTTCGACCCTGGACCAACGACGATTGATAAGTTTCTGTTACGAGTACTAGCGACTAACCATGCTTCGGTTAGTTTAAGTGAGAAAAACCGTAGAAGAAGTATGCGGTCAAGCAGACAGACAGACGCAAATAGCGACTTTCTTTCATAGTATTTAGAGAAAAGAAAAGTAAAAACATACCTATATTATCACCCAAGACCAACAAATACAAAATATAAAGGCCTGTCTGCTTTGCCTTCTTAGTGCCATAAGAAAGGTGCATTATGGTTGTGACAGTGGCAGGGCAATCAGCCGATTTGATGGGGACACTACTTACGAAGCTAGTGGTTGCGTGTAAATATTTATGTAAAGAACGCATTTTTTCTATAACTAAGTATGTTTATCGATGTGTAGTGCGCGAGCAAGCCAGAGCATAGTTGGGACTACGTAAGTTTTTAACTCAGTCCATAAAGAACTGGACCTAGGCTCTACTGATCTACTCAGCCCATTTTTTGTGAATTATAAAATGATATGTGTTTAATTTTTATGTGTAATGGACTGCGTCAAACATTGTGGGAGGCCCATGTCCAGCAGTGGACGTCTTTCGGCTGAAATGATGATGACGTATGGTGTTACCGGTCTTGATGACGCCGAGCAGCATGTCGGTGACGATGGCCTCCCGCTGCTTGGCGTCGGGGAAGGTCTGCACGTTCTGCGACATGCGCTGCGCCAGCTTCTTCATGATGTTGGTCGTCGTCGTCATGTCGCCGCCGTACAGCATCTTCGATGACGTCACCTGCAATATCAATGCGAACATTCAGTAAAGCTTCACCTATGATACAGTTTCTCTCAAAAATTATATTACTTTTATTACTTTGTTCTTAGATTTTGAAGTTATCATCTACTTATCGCGACTGTTGGTATCTCACCATCACTAATTTTACTTTAAGCTACTAGGTCACCGACACTCTTTACCGAACAGCTAAGCTCATGTATACTTTGATGAACTCTAGCAATAAATCACTCTCTCCTCGGACTATATTAAAGTCGTCACACATCGTGGTGCCTCGAAGTTTTAAATCTTAATACCTGAGTGCTATTTCTGTGCGAAACCATGCATATTCTAAACTGAATGCGTATGATGGGTTAAATTTATACTAAGTCGAAGTGTATCCAAGAAGGCCTATTTGGATAAGATATCGGTCTTCTCAGACACAAGAAACATTATGTACCTTTTTAGATACATATGCAAGTACAGGTTACCTGTGCCAAGTCGTTGCTGATGCTGAGGAGCGACTCCCCCTCGCG
Organism: Acleris laterana; assembly: GCA_963966035.1. Lineage (NCBI taxonomy): Eukaryota > Metazoa > Arthropoda > Insecta > Lepidoptera > Tortricidae > Acleris > Acleris laterana. Next base: position 12,340,038 of record OZ014462.1, on the reverse strand, counting down.
CACGCGTGCCTCGAGGCTGTTGAGCCACACCGAGCGGCACTCGCTCAGGTCGGGCGTGGGCCCGTACCACTCCGGCAATGCGTCTGCTGCAAACAGATTCCAAGGTTTACTAGAGCCCGACCAGTAAGTCGTGACACAAGATTTTTTTTGTGAATTCATCACATGGCAACCATTTTACCCATGAAACAAGCAGTCACATTTGCGTATCTATCCGGTTGTTAAGCATTTCGTGTTACCAGCTAGTGATATTTTAAATTGACTGCTTTTTCAATAGATCAGAATTCATAAATGAAAACCATATGTTTGCCTGACGATGATGCTGATGTTGACACGGTTACACCAAGTTCATTCTTCCCTCAAAGGTCAGTTACAATAAACCAGATATAGGGTGGTGGAACCAGTAATGGAGAAGAACCCAATGATGGCTTCTTATTTAACAGAAGATAAGGGTTATTCATTTGTTTTGCAACAATCAATTTAGGACCGTATGAAATTTGGATTAAGAGTGAAGTGTCCATTACTGGTGCCTGTCAGCTAAAATTGTCCATCATTGGTGTTGTCAAAAGGGAACTTACTGTAAGCGAGTTCGGGACTAGACACCGGGTTCAGACTTGAGGCCTGTGCGTCGGGCAGGCTCGCGCCGCGGTAGTCGATCATGTGCTCGGGGGAGTCCCCGTCGCGGCCTGGAACAACATCACCGTCATGAGTCCGGTCAGTCAAGTAAACAACTAAGTCATCGATTATTTGAAAACAGTTTTGCTACATCATCATGTAAATAATGCACGAGTTGATTGATTCAGCTCATTTCGTTGCTTCAGTTTCTTCACCCAGTTTTTATGATTATCCCTATTAAAATTATAAATGTAAAAGTGTATAATATGCCGGTTTGTTCTTCTTCGCAGCAACGGATTAAAAAAAAATTAAAGTTATGATGCCTGCACATAGGCAATCGAAGAGCCTAAGAGTGAATAAACTGTTACTTTTTCCTGACAAATTTCAGTTTCTACGAAAATTCCGAATAACAGCTTGTTAACAAACAGTTGTTGCATACCTTTGAGCAATGCTTCTGAGCCAAGTCTCCTCATGAGCTGCAGCTGCCGGTTGCTGGGCTCCAGCCCCAGGTCGTGGTAGTTCTCCCCGGACTGCAGGCCGGCGCCGCGCCTCCGAGGCCGTTCTTCTTCTGTGTGGTGATGAGCTGATGCAATGCACCTGAAAGAAGAGCGTTTTTTTATAGTTGATTTAGAAGTCTAAGGGATATCCGTGGTATGTGGAAATAATATTCTTGACGTCATCTTAATGAATATGAGAATGCTCAATGTTAAGCAATACACTTTAAGATATTTTTAATAATTATTTAAAAGGCAACATTAAGGAGAAACGTTATAATGAAAAGATCTTCCGTTCTTCTGGCACTTTAATATATATTTTTATAGGAAGGTCTATAACCAGAAGAAGAAGTGACTTTCAATCATGAAGCCGTGCCCTGCGACTCAAATTAACATTACAGTAGGTTCGTAATATTAAGCAGTGCGCGGGTTTTCGTGGTATAATAACACTATATATATAATAATGATGATGAACCTGTAACCTGACCATGAGCTACAATTACCGTACTCGCTAGCGAGTCGAACGGTCTGTCTCTTGCACTCTACAAGAATACTTGCGAGGTCCGCGAGGGACAGAGCTTCGACTCGCTAGCGAGTACGTTAATTGTAACTCTTGGCAAGGGTTCTGGTGGGGGTACTTACTTCCACCGGGCCAGGCCCGTGGCGCCGCCGGGGCAGGGCTGCACGGCGTAGGTGCCGGCCAGCGTCCAGTTCCAGTGCAGGCCGCGCGCGCTCACCTGCGGGCAGTACGCGCGCCGGCCCAGGCTCGGGGTCGCGCTGGTGGCTGGGAATTACAACATACCTAGAGACTTGTGCCGAATGTACCTATAGCGAACTAGAACCTTACACTAGATGCTAACGTAAAAGATTTTCGAAAAGCGAAAAAATTTATGGAGTTGGCAAAAGCGAATCGGTGTGACAGATCGTCAGCTAACGATAATTCTTACGCATTTCGATAGTTTTCATCAATCGCGAAATCTGGGCCTAATTTAAAGCGCAGACTTGTGTGTCCATGTGGAATTATGGCACGATCAACAAATTATGCACTACGAGATAACTATGAATGAATTACAGAGCGAGTAACGTTCACTGAAACGTTAAACAAAACTGTCATACTCGTACGTGCAAAAACATCAAGTGTCCTTCGAACCGGATATTTGATGATTAAGTACATTTATTATTTACTAGAATACCGTTACCACAATTTCCCCTATGTTAGATGTTAAAAGAGACATAGGTCTAATTCAAAATCGGCTACATTAGTCGCTTATAAAAGTCCATCCCCTTGCAAAGAAGTATTTGCAGTGTACTCACAATATCTCTTATCGAAGTAGTCGACCGCATCCGAATCCGGTGCGGGGTTCTCCGGAGGGGGGACGTGCACCGCGGGGGTGGGGTCGGAGTCGTCGTCCTTCACCGGCCAGTGGGGACTGCTCTCTTCTGTAACAACTGGTGACAGCAAAGCTATGTAACCTCTTTGAGTTATACTAGTGTTGGTGATTGAACTGAAGAAACAGTCAAATGTTAAATGAATTCTTCGAAACACTCTAGTTGTTCAATCTTAGTCGCAAGTAGCATTGTGGTAGAACATTACCAGAAGAAAGAAGGGATTCTACGCAAAAAAACTACCCAGAATATTATCGCAAACATTAGAGATCATTAAGAATATTAACTTATCAAGATTTTGTTCGTAAGACGTACGACGATTTTTTCTCGGTAGAATGCTACTAAAAAGTCAAGAATAAGGAATAAAATAAATAACTCAAACTACGCATGGAAGGTTGTAGCTGGGACTTAAATCATGAACCTAACACCAACAAACGCCTTGAGCAATTTTCTTCTTTTCTTAACATTCAGCGTGAACATACCGTCATCTTCCCTGACAGGCTTGTCGTTCCTCGGCCGGTTCTCAGGCTCCACGACCTTCGGAACCTCCTCCTGGACCTCAGGAACAGTCTCCTTGGGCGCCTCTGGCTCTCGTTCTGATGATGATTCCGGTTGCCGCGTCGTGGTCTGCTAGAAGAAAGTAAATAGTCAGTTTTGTACTTATGGAACTGGGTTTAAAAAATGCAAATTTTATAGTTTCTTCGAGAAGTTAACTAAATAATATGATCCCGGGGTGTTTAGTACAAAAAAACCGTCCGATTTCAAGAAAATACTTCAGTTTATTAGAAAACATAATAATGGTAATAAATAAGGGTGTTTCCCCAGCATACGCTCGGCGCAGTCGCAATTATGCAGTTTAACTTCTATATGCAGAACGCTAAACCTTTGAGTTTAATGTGACTTTTAACGGCTTATCTATAGCTGAATTTGAGTACTGAGCTATTGAGTTTGGTTGCTTATTGAGTTAAAAAGTCATCAGGGACCGAGTCAGTGCACATATTTACAACCAAGGCCAATGAAATACCTCTAGAGATTTCACTTTATTTAAGCAAAGTACAATCTTATATAACATCAGCAATATGATGTAAAAGCAAGATAGCTCCTCTTAGTAAGTAGGAATAGAGGTCATAATCAGTGCTCTACCCTTTTTGCTGTGTAGGTCTTAAGTTACAAATCCAAGAAAAAGATGTAGGAAACTACGGATTTAGTTTTTAACGCAAAAATACGCGGGTCATAAGTTTACTGTGTATCTCTGTATGTCTGTGCGTCGATCTGTGAAATCGTAAGATGCTCCGATCGAATATAAGTTTAGTTCGATATGATATTGTTTTTTTTAAATGAATCATCAGAATCAGAATGGTACAGTCAGCATCAAAAGTAGCTAAGCAGAATAACATACTCAAAATGCTCTAGACACGACGTATTCTCTTGATAATAGGGTCGGGTGCAGATCATTTTGACCTCTTTGGTTACGTACTGTTGCTGACTATAGGAATAGCTTCGTGAAAATCGGTTATAATTTGTAATATCTTCAATTAAAACATTTTCAATACGAGCATTATTTAATAGAATCAAATAATAAGAATGTCAATGTCAAGAACGTCCTACTTCACCATCTCAAACCATAGAGATATATGACAGGTCTCCACCCTAAAATTCTGAAGCCCTCTACTAATTTTCCCCCTGTATTGCTGTTGGCAATATCTGGTCGATATGCTGCTTGCAGGTTTCTCCGTCATCTGTCTCGACGAGGTAGTGGACGTGACCCAATACCCATAGTACAGTGCCAAATTCCCATTTTCTGTTTTTGTTATAGCACCGTATCTGAACTCTTTGGCCTAGTGAGAGGGTTCTTGTCTGCGAGTGTTGGATTGCTCTCTTTGTGTGATCAGTAGCTGTACACTTAAATCGCACATGTAGCGACGTCCTCACATCTATCAGCTGGGTTGCCATGGTTACCTTTTTAATTGTAAACTAATTCTCACCTTAGAAGCGACGTCTCCCAGCCTGACCTCGGGCGGCAGCGTGATGTGCGGGCGGAAGGTGGGCGGCGTGATGACGGTGGGCTTCTTGCGCTCGGCGGGCGCGTGCGCGGGGCCGCGCGGCGCCGGCGCCGGCGTGGACCGCCACACCGTCGGCGGGGACGTGATCAGCCAGGGCGGGGACGGCCGGTTCGTGGTGCTTGTCGTTGACGCTGGAAATGGGACAATTAGGATATTAATATTCATCATATCGTTATCTCAAATGTTATATGTAGCTGCGCCAAAGTTTATATAAAATTGCAAATTAGATTATTGGAACTCCGAAAATGTATCTTATATAATTTTACAACCTAATTATCACTCTTCATTCTGTTCATATTTTTTTAATACTATTGGTCGGAACATAATAATCATCTGAACTTATAACGCCAATATTCATGGAACCGTGCACTTTTCAGAATTTCTAAATATCTTACGTGTAGATAAAATTAGGTTAGGTTAGGTTAGATTTATAAAAATTTAAAAAAAGTTACGGTTTTTTGAAAAAATGCGTTATCAGTTGCGATAAATATTACTTAAAAAAAAAGATCAAAAAAGTATGAGTTAAATTTTTCGGAGTAATGATGAGTAGGTATAGTCTCAAATCGTTATTTGTATAAAAATTCGAAAGATCAATTTTATATGAGCCAATATGGACCCCTTGTCCCTACTGACCTACCACACAATTTTTTTCGCCCAAATCTAAAAGCATTCTGTAGTTTGTGATATGTGTGTTGAGATACCTTAATTAAGTTAAGTCAACTTTTAACAGGGAGATATTTAAGAAACTATGCTGATAGAAGCCTGGCAGCTAATCTTTTTCAAACCTATTTAACAACATATTTAAATGAATAACCAAATCACTCAGTGGTTTCTGATGCCAAGTATCTTAGAGACTAAACTAAATAATATGTTAAGTACTATCAGCCCAATGGAACCCTGACCCACCATAGAACGGTGTCACAGTGACATTATAAAACAATTTGTTTGACACTTCTTATGACTTGAATCATAACGTCTCTGTGACACAGTTCTATGGTGGGTCAAGGTTCCAATGGTCTGATAGTACTTTAGAAACTTACTATCATTATTTATAGAAACTCACCAGGTACACATTGGTAATGCGCCTCCAGGTACTTGAGGGTGTTGGGGCACGGGTCGCCGAACATGCTCGTGCTCGCCAGGATACTGCAGTTCTGGTGCATGCTGCACCTGCAAGTACAAACGAAATAAATAAATAAAATATCATGAATATCAGGGGACAGTGCCACACCATCTGATCTAGCCCTAAATTAAGCTCTAGGCTTGTGCTATGGGTACTAGACAACGATATAAATACTTATATAGAGAAATATATACTTAAATACATAGAAAACATCCAAGACTCAAAAACAAATACTCGTGCTCATCACACAGCTTGTCCATACCGGGAATCGAACCCGGGACCGCTAGCTTCGCAGGCAGGGCCGCGACCTGCCAGGCTGTCGCGTCGTCGAAACAAGAAAAGGGGAATCTAAATTAGACCTATTAAATAACTAGGGGATGCCCACAACTTCGTAGGCGTAGAAATTATTTTCCCGTTTCGTCCCGTCGATTTTTTAATATTTTTAAAAAATCGTTGGGACGAAACGAAACGGTATTCTTTGTACATCTTTAAAGCTCTCGGGGTACCCAAGGAATATTCCAAGGAGTATTGTAAGACAGCCGGTCACGGAACAGTTTTATGTATACATTAATGTACGGAAAGCTTTTTCCATACACTAAGGGTCTGTTGTTGGATTAGTAGTTAAACTAAGTAATTGTTAAAATTTGAAAAAAGAACCGAAATTTTGAAGGAATCTCAAGGAAATCTGTGTCAAATTTTCAATTCCTTTTTCAAATTTTAACTATTAGTTACTTTAACTACTGATCAAACTACAGCCCCTTAGAGTTAATTTTAGACGCAATACGTTTGTTCATTCATACAGAACTTTAGAATAAGAAGACATTCTTTGAATATCATGTTGTTGTATATTCACCTCCTAAAATGCTTGTTAAAACAAAACCGAATTATTCCACAAAAAAAATCATCACAAAAAGTAATTTTCATTTTGCCCCTGTTTACATTAGAGCTATCAATTTGGGTGTCATTTGCATGACGGCAGCACGCATGTCTTTATTGGCAATCTCGTGGGCTAACCCAATAGAGCTGCCTGCAGCCGGGATTTCATTTTGGGCAATTTTCACACTTTCCGGTCGGCGGGACGCTTGGCTAATGGCGAGCTCTGATGAGCAGCAAATTGGGCTCGTGTTATAACTTAAACGGGGTGACACATATCGGGGGACTCGAGACCGCAGGTTAAACAAACTGCAACACATCATTCTAGGAATAAGTAAAAACGAGCTCTGTAAATGAATATCCACAACTCTGAAGACTCACAGAAACTGGTGTCCCAACTGGCAAAAACAACGGGAAGATAATTCCACTACTTAATATTTTAAGCTGATTAGTAGTCCAGTCAATAACTTGCTACAGCATGGATTTACCACATTAAAATTCTCGCCAATTCCGTCCATATGGCAAAACTACGTTGAAAATCGAGGGATTTTTTAATCCGAGCAAAGTTATTTGCTCCAAAACAGATGTTGATGGAGAGACGCATATGTACAAAATATTTACAAAAGATTTTTGTGTGAATGAACGTGCACATTTCTTTGTTCCCGCGCTGCGTCGCAACTGAACCGATGATGACAAATGTAGTGAAAGGAATTAGAGTATCATAGGATGAATGCGCGAGGAAAAACAATACGGCGGCTGCAAAATATGGATGCAAAGAATTTGATAGATTTTGTTGTGATACATTCATGATACGGGAATTGCATAAACAATGTGTAATAAAAAAAAAGTTATTCATAATTCGTAAGTGGTTACACACACTCCGTAATAATACTATCCTGATAAAAAACAGATAATTATAAAAGGTTTTCTTGAGCGCTATTAATAAAATGACTCTGTCTAAGATTCCCGTCTTAAGATTCTTCAAAAAAAGGTTTTTTTGGGCTTGACGTTTACTTTTACGTATCTTCTAATGGGCATCCCAGACGTGATTAGTTTATTAATACGCACTGCACCGTGTTGCACGTAGATTTTTTTTTATATTACGCGTTTTTGTCTGGACCAGGCCCGTCTGTGCCGTGCTCGCCGTTTTCTATACAAAACTAACCTGTTTTGGCCACTGTGGCCCTGACTCTGTTAAATGTTATCATCTCTTACCTGCTATGTAAAACCCGTAAGCTCCTCGTAGACATGCAGTTGACGCTCCAGTCGGTGTTGCCATGGTCGTTGCAGATGGTGATGGAGAACCGCCCGTAGTTGGCCCGGATCAGGTGGATGACGGAGCCCTCTCCGCAGCCGATCTTCAGAGTCTTGCCTTCGCACGCGTATGCTGTTTCGTACCGAGGTTCTGTGGAAGAAACGAGACAGTTAGTCATGTTCACTCCAGGAATTGATGGTTGGTGTAGATTACATTTAGATTTGTTTAATAATACATCGGTAAATAAAGACCTAGTTTCAGTGATGTTGTTATCTTAGTGAGCGCTCGATTGACAGTCATTATCATAGTCATGCTAGGCGAGAGATAGTAGAACTATATTATACTGCGATGACTTTACTAGGGCTGTTAAAATAAATACAGAAGAATAGATAGGTGGGTCCGTAATGCAACTTTAATAGCTAGAAAATGTTAGAGTGATGTATGCTTCATCTTGCTTATGTATGATTCGGCTATCGCTAGCGAAACAATCGATTGCATTGTTATTTTTTGATCGATGTTAACGTCTTTTCGGATTACTTCCCCGATCATGCACCCTCGTTATCTACCCTCCAATAATCCAATTAAACACCGAATATTGTTGCGTTCGGAATCCATTTACAGGACTGATATCAAGCACCGGAACCAAGACAAAAGGAAAAATTGCTGAATCAGCTTTCCATAATCAATTTCTGAACGATTCATCATTTGAGAAAACAAGCAGATTGCTTTCGCTGAGTGTAAAAACCAACATAGTTTACTGTGATGCGTCACTTCGGGAGAACGGAGGGGTGCTCTGTATTTGGCACGCAATGGAAGTATCAACTAAGATTCTCACCGTTGCAACTCTCGTAGGTAAAACTTGGTAGTACCAGAGCTGCATATTGTGAGACTCGGGTAATAAATCTGACCAAATTAATGGCAGCACTGACAGATCGTTTACGCGTTTTTGCAACGTCATAACTGGCAACAGGGGCTTGTAATATACAATGCAGCGGATTCTATTTCATTTGCAATTTATTCTGGGCGGGCCGGGAGAATTTCGGCGTTGTTTTAGCAGTATCGACCTGTCTGGCGCGCGGCGCTCGATCATACGTCTAAACCTTTGTTTTGAATCAGCACAACCAAAAACGAACAAAAAGAAATTGCTGCAGGTGCCAAAAAAGAAAATTACGCAGATAGACGCTATGAAAGAGATAGTTCAATACATGTTATAATAATTCAAGATGTCTGGCAGTAGCAATATGAAGAAGCATTCTCCATGTAAAGGCATATGTACAACTAACAGACTGTTATAAGTTGCTAATGAGGATTGTTATTTAATATTGAAAACTGTTATTTCTTAGAGCCGTATTAATAAACTAATCTCAAATCTAATGCTAAGTAGTCTCGAGACGTGTCAAAAATGACAGCTTTCTATGGATTGAAGTTTACTTTGACGTGTCTTGTGACGCGCATCTCAGCCAAGATGAGTTTATTAATACGGACCTTTGAAGTGGAATTTACATTCGCATAAATTCCCCATTAAAATAATGTAACAAGCCGATTAAATGATGTGTTAATTCTCAATCGTGTTCAAGAAGGAATATTTTAACACTTTTTCAATAAATTTACACATAATAATAAGCTAAATGAAAAGTCAATAAATGTCAAAATGACATAAGTTATATACGAAATCGAAGTCGCACACGCGGAGGGCAACTGCAGTAATGGCCACTTAAATGGAACAACGTCATTGTTCTAGAATTGCCAATAACCAGCGGCGCTCGTATCGCGGGGTAATGTTTCGGAAATAATTCAAGTTTTATCCGAGTACATTTAAATCATCCGGGTGCATTAAACATTTTTAGGGGTCCGTGCCAAATACTAAAAATAGAACCCTCTAGCATTACTTATACTTGTCTGCTTAGGATGTGCAGATCTCCCGAAGCCTGCGTAATCGGAAAACACTAAACAATTAAACATGTTTAGGGCCGTATTGAATAAATTCAGGCTGGCTCGAGATAACCTTCAAGACACGTCAATAGTCTTCAAATGATAGAAAACTGTCCTTTTGAAGCATCTTGAGACTGAAACCTCAGCCAAGAATAGTACGATCAGTACAGTATCATATTAAAACGATCGTAATGGTCTGTTTCATGAGGCTTGTTTAAAGATGACTTAAGTAAGAAGTACCTATAAGTAGGTGCAGAATAAAATTACTAATTAAAATGACTAATAAATATAAGAAAAAAAATTGTGGTGGTACAACCTCGGGCATGGTCGGTCCGGATCGCTACCACCGTCTTATTCTTTAACCTCCCGCCAACCCACAGTGTTTCGGTGTGATAGAACCAACCTTGATTGCTTTCAGATAGAGGCATACCATCTTAGTCCTCAGGGTTGGCAATGCATTTCCTGTCTCGCATTGCAATTGCAAATTAGATTTTTAGCTATGACAATGCAAATATCTCAGGGTCACAAATCCCACTTACTTATTATATGAGGTAGCCTGTGTGCTCGTTTGCCTTCTCCAAAAAAATATTTTTTAAACCATCGAAAAATTATCGATTCCTAGACCACTTTGGACTATTATCAAAGTGACGTAATCAATCAAAACGTTAGTGATTTCTTATGATTGTATTCACAGTGTCACTTTGACTTATTGTTAGTCCAAAGTGGTCTAGGAATTAATTTCCTTGACTGTACATAGCAGAAGGAGTCTCCGCTATCACCGCAAGCCAGAGCCGAGACTCTAGGCGGCAAAAATCATATTGTCTCTGAACTGGGGCTATTATGACGAGGCTATGCAATTCATTTTACGGCGAGCGCAAAGGACAGAGCTATAGCAGTTGTAAAGCTCTGTCCTTTTCTCTCAGCGTAAACAGAACTGCATAGCTATGTCATAATATCCCCCCTAGTGTAACATTGTCAACATTTGATAGCTTTTATTTACTTGACAGTAATGGCGGCCGAGTTGGAAACAATATAAAATATAAAAATAAATATTTATTTCTTATTGTAAGTATGTTATACTCATTGTTTTATATAATGCTAGATTAAGTTTTATAATTGTATATTTAAAAAAAACGACTGACTGTTGAGTTTCTTGCGGCGTTTTTTCTCAACAGTGGTATTTTGCGAAGCGCTGGTAGATTTTTGAAGTGTAAAAGTGCCCGTGCGGCCTACTTACTGAATAAACATCTTTTTTTTTAAATCTTTACCGCCTACAACAGGCTCAGACCCCTCGACTCGGTGGCAACTTGCACTTGACCGGTTTTCCAACATGGCGGCGATATTTGGGAAAGCTCTCATAAATCACGCGCTGGTTTAATCCGGAACCCAACGATAAGCTCCACTTGTAATTATAAGTTCAACATTGGGGAAGTCGCAAACAATGCGACAGAATTATATTTACTTAAATTAATTTTTGATTTGTGACAGGTAAAGTAATTTTCGTTCAGGTTTGACGTGAAATAACAATGGCTGTCGACAACTTCGAGCAACACCACGGTGGAACGGATTATCCGTATTCTAGTTTCGGCGGAGTGATGGACGACCTTGGTTACGTTCTAGGGCTTGTTAAGGATTCTATTTCGATAGCTAATTAGATACCTCCATTCTCTTTTTGACTTTGCTGCGTCAGAGGAAGGGTTTTTAGAACGTTTTTCGAGTGTTTGATATTTCTATTTATTTGGTACGCTCTGCAGTTTAAACGGTTTGATGAATTTTAAAATGAGGTGTCGTTAGATTCGTCTTGGTGGCGGGAGTGATATAGTCTACATAAGCACTTTAATCAAAGTAATGAGAGGGGGGAGGGCCTTTTATTTTTAACACATATCGACGACAATAATCATAAAACGCAGTCGGGTTTTAATGCTGTTTTGTTTAGGTGTATCCATCACTGTAAATTTCTACATAATTGTAATTGTACTGGCATCTTCAAAATCGTTTAATGACTTTCTTCTTATAAATTATATCGTTTCATTCTGACATCTTCATTTTAGGGATAGATTTTTCATCAGTCTCTGTACAAAAGTCCAATCAAAGGCTCTGCCGTAAGACAAACAAACATAATAACTGTTCTTCTTCACATTTATACGTTCGTAAGGAAAGCATATAATTACTACACCAATTGTTTTATTATTCAAACGCAATACAATTAGTGCGCCATTTTAATCGGCTGGATACAGGTCGTTGCTGAGAATCCTTTAAGGTAATTATATCGACGTACAATTATCCTGAAATAGACGCTGGTGGGACACGACACACGCATTATTGATTTAAAATGGATTATAATTATGCCAACGTTGTCAATCGAACAACATGTTATAGGTTTACCTTTGTTCCAGTTTGTAATGCAACCTGACTCCCTAGACGGGATGCAGGCGTTCGATATCGTTATCCAAAATGTATAGGATTGAAGCTGTTCGACGGTCGCGACGAGCGCCTACGTCAATCCTATACATTTGGACAGTTTTCGGAAAACGTTTACGATAGCACTGCTAAACCCGAATCATAGTCAATAATAATTAGATCAATTGCAAAAGCTTTATCTTGTCTAGGGGACACCGTTGATGTAGGAAAACGTATCGAATTGTTTATGTGGTCATCTTGCACCGTGTTATAAGTTATAAACAAATATATGTAGATGGGTTTTAGTTATTTTTTTTCTCATTTTTCTTCCTTTATCTCTCACGTAAGATTTTTGGCATGTTTTCCTGCTGATCCACGCATGTTATTTGTTATTATATTGAATTTAATATTTATTGCTTTATATAATGCTAGATTAAGTAGTACCATTGTAATATTATGTTTAAAAAATGACTGACTGCTGAGTTTCTTGCTGCGTTTCTTCTCAGCAGTGTCTCCTCTTGGGAAGCGCTGGTAGTTTCTTGACGTGTAAAAGTGCCCGTACGGCCTACTTACTGAATAAATGTCTTTTATCTTTTTTATCTTTTATCTGCATCTTGCCTAGCCTGACATGATCGTTACAAGTCAAGGGTGAACGGGTGTAGGAGGGCGTGGCTAAGACTAAGCCTATTGTCGACCCCATCAGTCATCCAAATGGTTGTAGCCTTACTAAGCTTTACTTTTATCCATAATATAAATTCAAAAATATGTTTGATTGATGGTTTTGTCTTTTCGATTCAACGTCTTGAAACACCGATTGACGAGAAAATTGGTATAAATTCGGGTTATTTTAACCCTAGGTGGTAACATTGTCCACCTTTAAACCTATAACTATTTTGCTTAGTGGTAATAATCTTAAATTGTTAAGTTCAGTTTACAACTGTGTAAGTAGTTTAGTCTTGATATAACATTTAATATAATAATAAAACATTAAAGATGGTTTTGGAAGTGGGCAATGTTATCCCTTAAAGTAACCCGCCCGTGTTTACGGAACACAAATAAAGAACATGTAGTACGGGAGTTTTCATCCCAGAAAAATGCACAGTTTTCGAGGGAATATCGATAAACGTACTAGTGTTTGTACTGGGTAAACGATTTTTGTATTTAGCTTTTGATAAACACTTTATTTCAAGATGAAAGCTTATGAAAACGTGTTTAACTGCATTTCTACACTAATATTATAAAGAGGAATAATTTGTGTTTTTGTGAGCGTGTCGAAAACTACAATGCCGATTTCAAAACTTCTTTCACCATTGGAAAGCTACATTCACCCTGAGTGACATGGGCTATTTTTCATTTTTCTGCGTGGACGGAGTCGCGCTCAACAGCTAGTGTTTAAACACCAAGGCCATAATTTAATATGTCACAATAATGTAAACAATAATTACACGATAAAATCAGCTCAAACTGTTAATTCCCCAGATAAAAATAACTATTAATCATTAAAATATCCAGGAAATTACAAAAAGCAGCACTGCGCTTTCAGTCCTCACGCGAAGCTGCACTTTGCGCCGGTATCAAAGATTACCGACCCACTGAAATGTATTATAAGTCGCGGGAGCGCCCGCTTGGGGAATGACAACCGGTTGGGGAATGAAAACCGGTTGGAAAATGAAAACCGGATTCACAAAATAAAATCGTTATAACCGATCGGTCCTGAAGATCGCTGCGAGTAACAAAACCGAACCGACCGTTCTAAGGCCCGTATTAATAAACTCATCTTGGCTCAGATGCACGTCACAAGATACGTCAAAGTAAACGTCAAACCATAGAACACTGTCATCTTTGACACATCTCGAGACGAGCATTAGAGTTGAGATTCGTTCATTAATACGGGCCTAAGAGGGCCGATTTGACAGCTGTCTAGTACAAAATATAACCGCAAACTCATATTTTGTACTCAGATGACAGCTGTCAAATCGGCCCTCTTAAAACGGCCAAACTGTAAGATCTCGTTCTTGGTGAGTGATATCGAGAATACGAGTAGTAAGTACCTATCGAATTATTTCGTCAGTATCATCGACACAAATATACCATCGATGATGTCGTGATTAAAATATATAAGTGCCTACGTATATTACAAATACAGATATGATAATTCACATGGTTAACTTGCATGATGTCTGATACCAGAAAATATAATTTAAACCTTTTTTTTTCATACACATACATACATATACATAAACTTACGCCTTTATTACCAGAGTGGGGTAGGCAAAGCTACAGAATTTCCAACAACTCTTAAAACTTTTTGATAATTCTGTAACCACATTTTGCACACTTAGGCTAAGATGTTTAACAGTGTATTAGTGACAGGTTGCAAGCCCATCGCCTAACAGTACTACACGCTTTTATTACCTTAGTCGGCTTTTACGACATCCACGGGAAGACACGGAGTGGCACTATTCTAATCCGGCAACAACACTGGGAAAAACCGTTTTTTCCGGTTTTTTATATCTCAAGGAAGAAACCGGTGTTGTAATAGTGACGTAGTTTTTCCTCAGTCACGGCGTAGGTATAATAAAAGATATATTTATGGAAGATGTCCAGCCAGTTATTATGAAGGGTAGGAAACAATTTACGATGTTCCGAGGGGCTGTAATGGAGGGCCGGGGGTGCGCGGGTGTACGTGGACGGTGTTTAAGCGGTTTCTGTTTACTCGAAGATAGGTACTTAGTAAGTAGTAACTCAGTGAATTAGTTATGTAACTCTGGGAATTGATAAATATCATATAGATGCTATTTTGATCCATTTTTTTTTTTTTTTTTTTTATCAAATTGAAGGTAAGTGGGATCTTAAGACGACAAATCAGTTGCTAATCCTGAGGACTAATAATTACCGAAACGCAACAATGCGAACACTGCTGCTTGGTGGTAGGTTAAAGTTTAAGATGGTGGAAGCTATCCTGCACAAGGTCCTACCACCACTAAAATATGATGAACAATTTATGACATAGTGAAGATTTTTTTTCTGGATCATTCATATTATACTAAACAGATTAAGACTCATTTTTCCCTGCCGGTTCCAAATTACAATAGGTAGTTGCATCGAAAATTATCAAAGTTCACAAGAGCAAAACATGTTTACGTTTTTACTCGTACTAAGTAATATTCGCCAGACTCTTTAACACAAAAAAACATAATTGTTATTTACATAATGTTAAGATGCTAAAAACAATCAAAATGCCTTACTTTCTGTCACGTCAAATTTGTGTTACAAACTTTCCAAATGATAATTGAAACTCAACTACATCATTGAAGCACAAAGTTGAAATTAACGTGAGCAAGTAGTAAATAGGGTAGCTGCACATATCACGGAACCTCGTTAGCAAATACATGCTCCTGTCATTTGATATCCGACTGCCGAATGGCACAAACGGCCCATACACTCCGATTACAACAAATACAGACTCAACGTGGCCACAACAAAGTACAATTTCCTTTGATGATATTTTATTACAACCACAGATGTAGTAATATCGGATTGCCGGTGATTTTAATTTTGGCTGTCGTTAAACCTGCTGCAGGTTGAAAGGGCGTATGTGTTTGGGTTCGAGCGGTGTATACGCCTGTTTGGTTGGCAGGGGTAGAAATGGCATCAGTAGTGGCTTGCAAAGGGATTAAAGCAAATTTTATTACGTGAATTTGGGTTAGCTTTATCTTCTATTTATAGGCGAGAGGTTAAATTTATATTGCAGGTCGTGGTATGATTTTATTTCATCATCGCTTTATCGATTGGTATTCCAACAGTAACGCTTGGAATATTTGAAGATGATAGATTAAATGATGAGAAAAGTATTAAAACTTCTGCGCAGCGTTTTGTGTTCAGGTAGTTTTTCCAGTTATTCTCCTAAAGCAGATTCTCGGCAAAGGAAATCATTAATAAGGAAATTTAGCTCACTCGACGGTTGAGTTTCCTAATTAAGAATGCACACCCTAAAATATTGTTTGTACGCTCTACGTTCGTCGAGGTGAAACGCGAGTTCTTTAGATCGGTGTTTCACTTTCTCTCAACGGGGAAAAATAATTTTGCCTGGCATCGGGACACATCAATAATGCTCATTATGTAAAGTTTATTAGTCGGTGAAATAAGAGAAAAAAAAAAAACTATGTGCAAATGTTATTTATAAAAGTGTGGATATTTATTGGGTTCACTACATAATTCCGAAGATTCATAATTCTGAATTGATCAAAATTACGAATTTTCGTAATTCCGATCGCAATTTTTTGATAGAAGACTTAACTTTTTGTTATCGCTTAGGTATAAATCAAACCTAACCTAACCTACGTATGACAATTCAATTATGCATTTAATCTGAAATAGCTCTTGTGTAACATAGCTTTCGGAAAATGGAAATTCGGACAAATGAAAATTCGGAAAAAAGCAATTCGGAATTTTAAGGAGTTCCCATATTTATTAAAAAAAAACGTAATATAATTCGTTTCCCGTTATTCTCTCTGTTCTTCGCGATGGGAGGTTATTTTCGAAAAGTCCTTTCCTAGACCACCCTTAGTGTACACACAAAAACACTCCTGAGCGATATCTATCTGTCACTCTCTAACTCAGTCAAAATGTAACCTAGTCACGATATTGAATGTATCGATCAACCGCTCTAAAACATGAAATTTATGTAAACCCTAACGCCAATAACCGCCCCGAGATAAATGGCCGGCGGCGGCGCTGCGGGCGAGCACCTTCTTATACCTAGTGCGCTTTACGGCGACGGATATCGCCACTCGCCGCGACACTTTAAGGGGATTTCAAGATAATGATTAAAAAAAAAATACGACCTTTTTATTGTATTGGTGCGGAAACGGATGTATGTACCGGTTTGTGATGTTTTAGCTAATAACGCGATAATAATCTGAGTACTAAAGTTCAAATTACTATTCCATCCGCTTCGCTCCTCTAATAAAATTAAGAGGTACCTACCTACTGACCTAGGGTGCATTATCTTTGTTTATCCAACAAAAAAGAAAACCTTAACAATATGTAATTTTTCTTAAATTACTTTATACAATTTCAAAATGTAAAAAAAACAAATGTAAGTACTTATTTAAAAATATCATAACAAAAAAAACATGCAAGCACTTAAAATATTGGACTAGATTGTGTTATACATGATTATAATAGGCTAAGGGTTGTTTTGACGTCTACATTTTGTACACATCTATAATATTATCTCAATGATTATTAAGGCCATCGAAGAGGTCGTTCAGTTTAAAAAAAGTACAGGCCTCAATGCCAGATTTTTCATTTGGGCTAATTAGAAGTTGGTTAAAACACGTAAATAAACGTAAAACTAATTCAAAAACTCACTAATTTTATCTTTTATCAGGTAAAAATAAAACTCGCAATTTCCGCCAAAATACGTCCCAACGATTTAATTACGCCATTTGCATATTTCGGCCGCGCCGGCCGCTAACCGCCCGCTTACCCTACCTTTTGATTCGGCCCTTTTTTACGAGTTACCAAGTTTCGTTTCAGAACGCACGTAACCGAATTATTCTGATTTTTAATCGCATTAGTTGGTGACGTGTTTAAAAATGTTTGATTTTGGAACTGGTCGAAGGGATGTCGGAAGCGAGTACGGAATGAAATTTAACCGGTTATTAACCGTTTTAGTTAAAAATAACCGGTTAGAACCGGTTTTTTACATTAAGTAGAGGCGAGTTCGTATCGTCCCACATTTGGGATACATCTGATTTTCAAAACACAATGGAAATTCTAAAGCCGTTTAAAGCAATAGGCTTCCTGAACGTGTTCTCGTCATTCGATATTATAATTACGCTTCAATTAACTGGTTATTATCATTACCAAATATGCCGTAAGTTTAATTTAAATTGATTGACAATTATTCCGAGGGTTAAATCTGTAAATATTATATCTCCTCTAGATTGTCATCGTTAGGTATATTTAATTTAATAGCTCCCGTGGTCACAGAGACAATATTAACTACAAGTTAGTTTTTACGATTCATGTAGCGGTAGAAACAACGAACAGAACGTACCTCCAGGTAGATGCAGTGTACAGTTAACTAATCCCAAAATAAAACTTGATTGACCCAAGTTGTGTTTCGCTCAGCTATAAACAGAAAAACGTTCTTCCTAAATTTTCCAAAGCTGGCTAGAATCGTCAAATAAAATTTATAACTTATTTTCGGACATCAACAATTCGAAATTTAAAAGATCTGACCGCAAAGCTATAAATTCGACCGCCAATAGGGTTATTCCTTGTCGAAACAACATTCTAGGTCGACTGACAAACATTTACAATTGAGATCAAGCATGCTGGTTTCAAACATACCTATGTAAATATATTCCACTAGTTTAGTGTGAAGGGAATCATGAAGTTCTGATATGTACATGATTCTGAAGAGGTGTACTAGGGAATGCAAATAACCGGTTATTTTCATACAAAACGGTCAATAACCGGTTAAATTGCATACCCTAGTGCTGACAGCCCTTACACTGTAGGTGGAGATCCAGACACTATTTCTAATATTATCACTATGTTTTGAAGTTACTCTGAACATGGTGGTGTTTAGCCTAGTTGGTAGTGACCCTGCTTACGAAGGTAGGTCCCGGGTTCTATTCCCAGTATCGGCAAATATTTGTGTGATGGGCACGAGTCTTGGATTAGGTGTATTTCATTCCCGACATAAGTATGTTTATCGTTGCGTAGTACAAACCTCGAGTTTAGTTATATGTAATATTTATTTATTAAAGTTTTTCAAGATACAGAATAACCCCCTAGGATTGGACGAGACGTCGCCGCGATGGTCGATTCTGGAGCGGGCGAGTTCGCAGCTGGTTTTACGAGCGACTCTCCAGGATTTGTTCCACTTCTGAAATGCGGCGAGCTGAGAAAAGCGCTGCGGCGGAATTTAAGTCGGAGAGACGCTGTTGAGGTGAGAAAGCGTTATTTAACGTTAGGATTGGAAATTAGACGTTTAAAGTTGTAATTAAAGTGAGAAGTAGATTGGACACGCAATGGAACATAATGAATTCGTTTAAAAGTTTACTTATTTTACAAATAAAAACATTTTTCACGTAAACTTAATGATTTGTGTTTAACTCCTCAATATGATTGGCTACTTTTGACATTGGTTTAAGACTTTTAAGTGATGGAAGACCAAACTTTACCAACAAATCGCAAGATAATATATGTTAATTGACTCTCAGTTACGGAAGGTCGTCTCTTTCACTTGACCTACGTGAAATTGTGTCCTAAGAGAAATCATTTTATAAATACGCAGTTTGGTCACGTTTCTAGCCATCATTCTTTATGAAAAATAACGATGTCTACCGGACACCAAAACTTAATTCCCCCATATACCACTTCAACTCAACAATCAAAAACGAGCCTTATGTAATCAACCTCAACGTTGAATTTTAACAACCATAATCTCATCATATGGTGAGAACGACATGCGACATTAATCTCTATCACTTTAATAATAGGGTGAAAAGTTCTGTGAAAGTGTGTAAGTGCACGGTGGAGCATCAGGGGTGCAAGGAAGTGTGTACCCTGGGGTGTTTTTTTAACAGTTTTCGGGCGATATATGCACCCCCGGTCACGTATCGTATGAAGCTTCCTGTAAAAGCGGTTCCATTTTTCTCTCCCGTTCGGAAGAAAGGGAAAATTGGCGATGTTTTTGAATCAGGGTGTTGAATTTAAATGGTGAGTGAATCAGTCACTTCCGTCTTCCCGTTTCCTGCTCGAGGTGTGCTTTGACCCGGGATCACGGATGTGATGGGTTTAACAACCACCCCAACAACAACAATACTTGGGTCCGTAGCATAATATCGAAAATCAAATTTCATAAGTACCAAATTCCTAACACAAAACTTCGAATATCAAAATGTCTAATGTATGAAATTTCTAAAGATGCATGTCCTAATGCACTTTTAATCTAATAAATTCATTTTCGAAAATCAATATTCCTTATCCAGACAATGACAGGTGATAGGTGACATTTCAATGTACATGGCGCAGCTGATATGAAACCCAGTGATATTTCGCCATGTTCATTTTGCAATGTATACCGAATTGTCACCTGTCAAGCGTCATTGTCAAGATGGTGAAATAGCGGGCTGGTCGTACGCAATGAACTAGCGTGCACGTTCATCCGTCGCACGCCCCAGCCTCTATCCCCCCCCCCCCTCTGTTCCCCTCACGGCGGGCGAGGGGTTGTCAAATAAGATTTTTTCCTCAATCGAGAGCGGCCCGAGGGCTCACGTCCGGTTATACAATTTGTGATATAAGACGCTTGTGGTCCAAGGGGATGAGATATTTGGAATGTTTTTTAAATAAAGTAATATCACGGTATATCACACTAATAGGCGAGGTAGGTAGAGTCGACTACAAAGAGATGTCTAAAAACTACTTAGTTACGTTATAAGAAGTGCAATAACATATACAGTAGAACCCGCTTAATACGATCACGTTTAATACGATTTCCCGCATAATACGCCATTTTCTGCCGGTCCCTGCAACTTAAGGCCTGTTTTCATACATTTTTTCACGGTTAATACGACTCGCGTCCCGCTTAATACGTCTTCTAAAACCATAATACCAAGTTATGTACGAAGTGCTTTCAGTCGAAGACCTTATTGAAAGTGCAGGTTCCACCCAAAACGCAACCATAAGTGATGATGAAGACGCACACGAACAGGAGGAAACGCCTCCAATTTTGTCGAATGCTCAGGCGTTGTCAGTTGGAGCAGATTTAAGACGCTATGCATCGTCTATGGGTAATAGCGAAGAAGCGATCCATAAATTAAATTATATTGAAAATCTTGTTATGAAAAATGCATCCAAATCGTTACGTCAATCTAAAAAAAAAATACTTTAAGTAAAACAATTGTTATTAATATACACTTTTACATAAACATATTTTTTTGTATCTTCCATTTAAAATGTCTTCCATATGAAATATTACTAGTTTTATTTTCACGTTTAATACGATTTTCCGTTTAAGACACTTTTTTTGCTAGGTCCCCTCAGAATCGTCTTAAGCGGGTTCTACTGTAGTTTAAAGAGAAAATTATTTTAAGTATTTGTAACGTAGACATAAATAAGTTATTATATAAATGTAGCCAGCCCTCTCGTGTTGCTGCGCCCTTGCAGGTGTCCCATGTATACCTATTCCTGTTTGTTCCATCTTGAATTGTAATGTGATATGCAATAAATAAATGATTGAATGATTGATTGATGTATCCACTTTTTCACCTTATTACTTTGTAATATAATAAGATCCAGAACTGTAAATCTTCGTGTATTTTTATGAACCTGAAATAGGATAGACATTAGGACTATCCTAATTAAGGTTGGGTTCGATTGTTACGTATTTTAATTTCATAGTAACATCTGTAAATACATTGCAAGTTTTATAACTTTGCGATAGAGCATAAGTATGTTTTTGCCATGAGAAGTCTTACACACAACACTCACTGCCACATATAAATATGTATGTCATTTAAAACATCTACTATACCTAAAATATATGTAAAAAAGGTCTAGTAATAAAAAAGAACCTCCCGTGTGCAGGGTAGTGACCCTCTCAACAACGACGGTCGGACGGACGAACGAGTGAATGTCCAAGCGGCGAGTTTAAGTACCTAGTCCCGTCAGTGCGAACAAAACATATTTTAACGCGTGCATTTTCAATTTAGCAGCATGCTTGCTGCCGATGGATCGAACGTAGATACATATAACGCTGCTTAATTGAAAATGCACGCGCTAAAATGTGTTTCGTTCGCTCTGACGGGACTACTTAAACTCGCCGCTGCGATTTCGCTCGTTCGTCCGATCGTCCGTTGTTTTTGAGTGAATAACACCTCAGCTCTCTCAACTTGCGCCACGCCCCACCCCACTCTATACAGCTAGTTGGCTGAATTATTTTTTAAGTGTTAAGGGTTTTGCGGGATCTTCGAGTGTTGCCATAAATAAGCAACGGTGTGGCGATGTATGAACAGCGCACTAAATTACAAACCTTTTCAAAACGTTATCGGGGTGCAGGTGTAAGCCTTTTCGGAAGAGATATTTTAAATTTTCTTGTAGTGTATAGGTAGTTGCGCTTTATAGTAAAAATTATGTAGTGCTTAAATATCGATCTTGGAGAAAGAGTATAAGTATTATAAAACTTAAGTTTGTTTAAATTACGCGGAAGCCTAAATTGTGGTGACCGTGCCTTCGACGCTAGCGGTCGCAGAGGGCCCAGACAAGATGCATTTCGCTATAGTTTCTATTCGTCTAGTTTTTAAACCAATCGCGTCACTGGCACATCACGTGACTTTTCGTATCACGTCATCTAGCAGTGACGCGATTGGTTTAAAAACTAAACGAAGAGAAACGCTAGCTAGCGTAGCGCACCTTGTCTGGGCCCTCTGGCCTATCGCCTACCCTAACGCACTCGCAATCGCGATCGCGTTCGCTTTCACACTAATTGGGATTGTCCAAAAAAAATAACTCACGGTTTTTACTTTCTAATTCGAAAGAATGGGAAATTTTAAGACACCAATTTCATTAATTTTGTGTTTGACCCAATAGTTTTGTTTAAACATTTTTATTTATTTAACAGTCATTTTATGGATGACATGATTATTTTAAATTTGGGATGGTATTTTCTAGCAAATTACAACATCTAAACGATGTCTAATGATAAAAAGTGATTGTAATCGTTTATTAAAACATACTATTTCAAGCGGGTTTCGACTAACCCGTAAGATACTCCTAGGAGGGCTTCAAACCGAAAACGAAAGTCAAACTACGGTTAAATACACTTTTGTCAAAAAATCCAAAATAGATAAATATTTCAAAAATTCAATAATGCAGAACGGCTTTAAAACCCTATTCCTTGAAATGGTTTTCAAATTAGATTAATTGTAAAAATATGAACAATCCCAATTATTATCATTGACAGTCTGAATAGGACCGGACTGCATAAAGAAGTTCATGACTAGACGAAGAAGAGAAGGGTTGTTTACAAAGCATCACTGAGTTTCACGTTTAGTTTAATTCACATTTATTTTGAAGTTGGTCGAATCGGCTTTGAAGTGTACAAGTGCGTTAGACAAAAGGCCTGCAGTTCCCATAGTAAAAGCCTAGAGCTTAGTTTGGGACTTATTCAATTAATGTGACATTGTCCGGTTACATTTACAAAATTTTATTTTACAACAACCTTACCTCATTGAACCAAATAATAAACATACTTTTCAACTTTGCAAATAACGCTGCATTATTTTCAAAATTGAAACGTGCTAAAGTGTTTCGCGAAGCCAAACAAGGAGGCTCGATGACCACACGGAGCGGCGGCTCGGGTTACGCGGCTCGTGGGGACTCGCCCGTACAGTCGCCCGCGACGGAGATGTAGTCATTCGGCGTCAACTATACGGAGACAAAGAAATCCCATCGGCGAAAATCAATCGATCGATGGAAAATTTGGTACGAAGACGGACCAACGGACTCAATGTGAAAAATGGGTTTGGCATTTTAATACTTTTGAGATTTACGCTACACTAGCGACCCGCCCTCGCTTCGCTTCGGTTTATGTGAGTTGTCAGTAACACCCGAACATAAATCACAATCTATTATACATACTTATAAACCTTCTTCTGGAATCACTCTATCTATTGCTGAAAACTACTTTAAAACAGGCAGCGGAAGCGACTTCATTTTATACCATGTAAAGAAAGATTAAATGAAAACAAAGGTAGTTTTGCTTATTTCTTAATGTGATTTGTCCAAGGTTTTTAGTTAAAAGGTTTTTCTTTTCTATCACTCAAAATGTATGAGATGACAGTTTTGACCACGTGGTAGGTAGGTATGTATATCTCTACGCACAAGAAGGTCATCCCATTACCTTTGAGTGATAAAATAAAAACTTGAAAAGCGTTTACATGTTGGCCTGCTTCAAATTAAATATTAAATATTTGCACTTTTGCAAATAAAACTTGTTTTAATACTAACACCCTTATTCATAAACGCACTATAAACCTATTTTAGTTCAAGTATGCTTGATCATTTTCTATCAGATTCCAATGTAACAACGACAGATAAGGACAGGGCTTACTTTTAAGCTTATGGCAATTGTGCGTTGATAACTAATTATAATTTATCAGCAAAATCTATGACCTTGCCGTTAGAATACTTCAACTTTAACCATAACTATACGACTGTACTTGCAAGCTTCCACAGTTACACAAAAAGAGGAGCAGGCGAAGGGTTAAACAATGGCCGCGCGGGGGTGGTGGGGCTGGGACGCCGGATGTGGGTCCGCACGACAAAGGCACGGGAGTGTTAACATTATCTCGTCACTACCTCACCTACTGATTGAGGAGATTGAGGAAGACTGCGGAGAACATCAGGCCCCTATAGCCCATGACAATGACAGGTGACAGGTGACAGGTCAGAATTTGATACTTATTTCAAAGTCAACAAGTACCTATGTAGGTCACATTATCGGGTTGATGCAAGAGGCAGAGGTGTGTTCATAGACTATTCAAACTTTATTCGACTGCAAAAATTTCATTGAGATATTTAAAACCTAATACCATACTATAATACTGCTAAACAAATCTTCATTTTAATATCTTTTGGTAAATTTAATATGTTGTAATTGTAATTTCGCTTAGATGAGGGTTCTTCTCCCCTGCGGCAGGCAGCTTTTATTTGCTTTTCTTCAGTTTTAAAACGAAACATTTAACAATTCTAAATATTACAACATTTTACAAACTAAATGTATCTTATTGTAAGTGGTAAATAAACAACAGTATTGTTGCCGAGGTTAGAAAGTACGCGATATATGGACGCGTCATATAGAGTAGTTCTCTAGTGTCCACGTCCATAAATGTTTTCTCTGATAGATTTGATATAGTGCTTTTCTGAACAACGAACGACGAATAAAAACATTATTATTAATTAGTATGAAATAAACCATTAGTATTTTTTTTGTATAATAACGGCCTTTAATAAACCATCATAAACCTTCCGTCTTCATACACAATCGACTGTACATACGTTGATATACTGATATTAAACAAATACTTATACAATAAGTAGGAGTATGAAACCAGCTTAATCAAATCAAATCAAATCAAATCAAATCATATTTATTTGCTAGAACACAGTTTTACATATAGCAGATGTTCAAGAATTACAATCCATTGTGTTCAGCCTGCATGCAAGCGTGCAAATATTAGAAGCTAGTCTAAGAAAAAAATTATTTATATAAATCTAAATCACAATCATCAATTACAAATAAAAACATACAAATTATAATTCAATAAATATTAACATTCGTAAATAACATTCCGTAAAAACACAATCATTAATCATTAGAACTAAAATAGTCAAATTTCCTTAGTATCGATTTAGGTCACTATAATTCATAAATTCATTTATATTGTAAAAACATTTGTGTAAAAGCCATTTTGTCACTTTGGATTTAAAAATACTTCCCGATAATAATTTTAGGTCATGAGGCAAGCTGTTGTATAGCGTTATACACATATTAAAAACATTTTTTTTATATATGTATTTATGACATGGAGGCCTATATAGTTGGGACTTTAAACGTGCTCGTAGCTGCCTTTGCGTGACCTCACCACGTGTTTTAAACAACTGAGGACGGGAGTTAACAAATATACAGATTTCTTTTATATACATAAATGGTAATGGAAGAATTCTTAGTTTTTTAAATAGCGGTAAGCAACTGTCATCAAACCATGCATTGCATATAACTCGAACACACTTTTTCTGCAGCTTGAAAATTCTGTCCAGCTCGACAGAGTTTCCCCACAGTATTAGGCCGTAACTAAGCACGGACGACACGTATCCATGGTATGCCGCTAAGGCTGCATCCATCGAGACAGTCTGCCTTAGTCTGCTTAGGGCAATCGCCGTATCAGGTGTCGCGGTTGCAGCCGGAACCATGCGGTCTGCCGCGCGGGCGCGGGTTCGGTTCCTCCGGATTATGACATGGTATCCTTGAGTACTAACCAATATAAGTGAAAGGTTTATGGTAAAGTGAAAACTTTAAGCCGGATTAAACGAAAGAAACGCTCTGAAAAAGCCCTATTTCTACTGAACACATTTGACCATTTCAAATCAGTTAACTCTGCTTGAGAAAAGATAACAATGAATAATTAAGAATAAAATATCCAAATTTTATTTCGCAAATTACTTTAAGTAAGTATAATTAAGAAAAATACCGCACCGCCAAACGAAATAAAGACGTAACATACATTACGTTATTCTTGTACACATAATTAGTATTTCTACCTTTATTCAAACAAGGAAACATCAAATTGAAATCCAACGTTAAAAACAAAAATTAAGCGTGAAAATTTATTAGGGAAAAGTACCGCAATTTGCGGAAGCCCGAAGTAATTAATAATCTTTAACAAATTAATTTATAACTGCAATTAGGCCTATCTAATTCAATATAGTGTTTAATTAATGGAGCCAAGAGAAATCTCTTTTGGAGGAGACATTTTTCAAGATTTTTGTTGTTAAATTACAACATGGTTATCGCAGAGTGATACCTAGAGTAACATCTTAACTTGCGTGGCCTAATGTTTTATAAAATATACCAGTTATGATTTATACGACGTGTTTAATATCGAATACTACGTACTACTGCAACTCATGATTTTTATACGATTTAAAGCAAGTTTGGAGAATACAGACGAGTGCTATTATTTGCGGGTGGTAGGACCTTGTGCATGGTCCGTCCGGATCGCTACCACCATCTTATCCATTAACCTACCGCCAAACAGCAGTGTTCGCATTGTTGTGTTCCGGTTTGGGGATAAGACAGCCAGTGAAATGACTAGCATAGAGGCATTCCATCTTAGTCCTCAGGGTTCGCAACGCGTTTGCAGTCTTAGGATTGCATTGCAGTCTTAGGAATGCGAATGTCTATGGGTCACAGTTTCCATTTACCATCAGGTGACCTGTGTGCTCGTTTGTCTTCTCTATGCCATAAAAAAAACAAAAATAAAAAAAAACATACAGAAAATTTATTAATGACGTCTTAGGCCCATGGGCTCATGTAGTTATGAAATCTCATGATTGCAATGCGTTGCCACCCTGTGGAGCTCGAGAGGGTCCTTCCCAACTAACAATTTAACGTCATTCAAAAGTTTAGCAAACGTTATCTTAATACCTTTGATCGTAATATCTAAGTCATACTAATGTTTTAATAACGTTTACTAAACGCGAAAATGGCCCCAGTTATACGACCTACTTTGTCGTATAATGGTCATACAGAAGTCACAAGCCGTCTTCGTTAACGTCATTCAAAAGTCATATAAACGTTATGGAATTACCACTTTTGTTGTATTGTGGTCGTACAGGTGTTTTTGAATGACTAAAACGTTTTATTTGAGTCAAGGAACACAACACCTGTAAGACTTCTTATTCATTTTTCTTGTCAGTGGCACTTTGTGATTGTGTTTCGAGATTTGAGTGCAAAATAAATAGTTACAAGGAAGTAAAAGGTGTGTTATTTAACTTTCATATTTTACTAACTTTATCTGTCTCTTATGCCGTTTAGTTCGACTGGGAATTGAAGTTTTATGATAATATACCTATGTAAATACTATTCAGATTTTCATGCCCCCTCGTAATTTTGTGTTTAAATCATTATATTTTTATCAATAAAAATATGTTTGTATCTAAAAATGTAGGAAATTGTTGCTTTTGTCGTACACTTATCTCTTTACGACGTTGTAAAAACATAAAGTCATATTAAGGTAATTTTAAAACCATGCAATACGCCATGACAGCTAGCTATTAGGGTCGGTAGGGTTTTTTGATAACAGGAAATCCCTATTAACTTTCCTTTTGAAAGTTCCACTAAGTTTTAGTTTTCTCCACGTATTTTTTGCTTCCATTTTTCGTAGTTTCTATACAGCGTTCCGTAAAATAATGGCAGCCTAGACGTTTTAAAGTCAAAACCTGACTAAAATGCGACTACAGGTTAGATTAAAGTCAGGAAATGACATTAAACGGCCATCATGCAAATAAACGTTATATTTAAGTTTTAAATAAACAACTAAGTCATTTAAGAGTCGCTTATTAACTGCAGTAAAACAAGATAGTGGTTGTTTTATAAACGTCACTGTAAAAACGTCTATACAATGCTACATTATATAAATGTCATATAAAGGTTTTTCAAACACTTAATTTGGTCAGTTCAAATCGTTTAATGGACTATAACGTTAGTATGACAATTGCGTTGTCGTACAAACGTTTAAGCTAAGACTGTAATAAAACGTCGTATAGTTTAGTCTTACCGACGTTGCTAAGACCAGTGTATTATGACATATTCGTCGCACGACTAATAGGTTAAATTAAAGACTTCTATAGGATCTAGTAGTCATCTCATTACCATTATAAAACTGCTATCCAACTTTATGTCGTACAAGTCAAGACTTATGCGACGTTTTTGTTTGTTGGGTTGACACAGAGGGGTGTTAGAAGTTTGACGTGTGTGTCTGTGTAAACATAGCTCCCAAATGGATGAACCGATTCTAACGCATTTTTTAAATAGAAAGCCAGTTTAATTCGGAGGGGGGGGGCGTTCTTAGCTAGGTTTGACGAAAATAGGTTAAGCCATTAAGGAGTTATCAGCTCTGGAAGTAGGGTCAATTATTTCGGGCCTTCCATCCATTTATTAAGTGGTTTTAGATGATTTTTAGTAAGTAAGTTGGTAAGTGAGTTTGTTTTAATTGTTTCTTATCCATTTGTTTCCCTATTCATTATTATTTCCCGCACCGCCCAACTTGGTTACAGTGTCAGAGACAGAAGGCTTAGCGCAATACTATCCCTTGATGGGACCTCCTCCACATTACTTTAGAGAGTTTAATAAGTTAAAAAGTTTTTAAGTTCATTAACTAGTATTAACTACTGTTAAAGCCACAGATACTAAACATCAGAGCGCTTGACATTACAGCTGTGCCCGGACTTATTGCCACGAGAGTTTGTGTCAGTCGAACAATTGTTTCTTTAGAAACAGTTGTCTTCCTCAGAGATCTGCGTCTGCGATCATTACCGCGATGGTGGAGCCATTATAGCCGCCACGGCACACAGGCTACACCAGTACGGCGTCGCGGGGGTTCTTCTTCCCGTCTATTGGGAAGATTTAGACGTGTGAAAGTGCCTAAGGGGCTTAAGTGTAAACATAATAAATCATTTAATTTTCGTTTTAAGTTAGCTTGAGCCAAAATTAGAGGGAATATTTTCGCTATTTCGAATATTAGATTAGAGGATACACCGACAGCTTTAATGGGGAAATCTTAATTTCCTAATTTTTT
Organism: Acleris laterana; assembly: GCA_963966035.1. Lineage (NCBI taxonomy): Eukaryota > Metazoa > Arthropoda > Insecta > Lepidoptera > Tortricidae > Acleris > Acleris laterana. The sequence goes on along the minus strand of OZ014462.1, from coordinate 12,310,519 downwards.
ATGGTACAGTCAACCAATTTGATTTCTAGGCCACTTTGGACTATGTTAAAGTGACGTTGTCAACCAAAACGTAAGAGACTCCCTATGATTTGGTTTACAACGTCACGTTGACAAAGTCCATAGTGGCCTAGGAATCAAATTGGTTGACTGTACAGCTGGCCTACTTAGACTTCTTAAATACTTAGTTATATTTTAATCTTACAGAAATACAGTTTCCTATTTTTACATAGTTGAGTGACTGTGACTGTGTTTAATTAAGTTGTAAAGTAAAACTTGCTTGCAAGAATGCACTAAAATATGTAATAGATAGTGAATTTATCCACGTGTATTTAATCATTTAGTGTTTATTTTGCGATATAATGTATCCTTATCCCTTTATCAAGCCTAAACCTAAATCGTCATAAAACCAAATAGGTGATACATTCAAATTGTCAGAGTTGTATTACCTTTCTTCATGACAGATCCTTATTATCTCATGCTTACTGTTCCGAATCAAGCTACTGCCTGAAGTGTTTTTCATGAAAAATGTTCGTTCTCGTGGAAAACATCATCTATATAATGGTGCGTGAGCCGGCGCGGAATGATCTAAGCGCTTGGAAATATCGTGATTTGAGAAGATATCAAGTTGGCTGGACGCCTTCTTGCTGCGAAGAGGCTTAAGTATACACTTATGCGCCATTCTAAAGCGTAAACAAAAAAGTAATTCATTATTCTGTCGTGATTCAGTGACAAAAATATATAATATATAATAGGTAATAAAGTAACACTCGTATTCACTAATGCCCCATACGAGTATAGCTTTGATTTCAATCAAGGGTTTAGATTTCACACACAAACAATGGCTGCTTATTAATAAATATTTATGTCGTTTTGAATGAAAGATCCGAGCATTAAAAATAATACTCCTGTTTCAAAAATATCAAAATCGCTTCGGCCTCTCGTTTGCATATGTGTATGTATGTATGTATGTAAACACTTTATTGTACACAAAAAAAAAAGAAACAGAAAGTGTAATACAATTCAGAGTTAGAATGTACAAAGGCGAACTTATCCCTTTAAGGGATCTCTTCCAGCTAACCTTTGGGTGATTGAGTAAAATAAGAAAGCAGAATGCGGCAGACATTATTTAGTACAAAACAAAGTTTACAGAAACATGTGTGTACAAGCATTTCAAATAGACGACAGTTTGTGAGTGGCATTCATGCTTACACAAGATTTCCGAAACATTGTTGTGTTGGCTTCACTACTACACACACACACACACACGCACCGCAACTATCAAGTGATTTACGTACACGTGATAACCTTCCTTCACACGATAAGACCGGCTGAAAATTATAGGCTAATATTCTAAAACCGACATTAGAAAAAACCCTGAGAACACTTAATCAACGTTTATGGCCGCAGCTTTCACGCCTCCGCTACACAACCCGTGGAAAAGGCACTAAAAGTGTATGGGGACTACACGACCTTACATCGTTTTGGTTTTGGGCGGCAACGGCGGTCGCCATTAAAAGCGAACTAGGACGTAAAAATAAATAAGCCACTTGGTGATTACGAGGAACGAAACAATCATATTTCAGTGCGGAATCCAAATTACTTAAAATAAACTGAAGGATTTTTGACCGCTCTATACTTATATTTAAAGTGTAAAATAGTTATAACGAAGTTAAAAGAGGTTACAGACCACCTGGCGGTACCTAAGAATTTAGGCTCTGTGGCAGTACCGGCAGTAGGCATATGTTATCTAAAGATCAGAGATGCATCGGAACCCTGAAAACTAGGAGGGAATGCCTCGCGTCTGTCTCGTCCTCCACACAAAATAACATGGAATTAAGTAGTTTATATTTTTTAGTGTTTGCACAATTCTTAGGCTAATTATTTTAGGGTGACAGCTGTCAGAATTGACTTTGCATCTTGAGGGACTTGCGTTTACGATTGATTATGGGATAAAAAGTAAATCATCCCTAATTAACTATAGCTCTTTGGCCAATGTTTTAATAAGATTTGTATGTTGCGTAAATAATAAAAAAATATTATACTATAGGCATCGCAACTAGCTTACTATATACGACACGAGCACTGTGAATATGTGCATTTATTATGTTTTCAATCTTCGTCGTAATAATTTTACTACTACGCTTAAAGACGGCATGCTTTTAGTGATTTAGGGAGGAGTTGGTACAGTTTCGCGATGACATCACTTAAGGTAATTTTAATATTTAAAAATACGCTTGAAAGCTTTGTGTAAATGATCATATTAAGCGAGATTCAGCGTTTCGTTGATGGCTATCATTGGCCCAAATGTGAGGACATTCCACCTCGAGAGATCTCCGACCAGCGGCGGCGTGAAAAATATAATATTTTAAACACAAACGCAGGTAACAAATTACTTTCTTTCACCTCGATTAAATGATCATTGCGAGCCAACCTGTACAACTTGGACCCGCTACTTTCCCGCCCACATACAAAGTAGAGGTCTAATAAATTGGCCGTTTTTGCGGCAAATATCATTTGTAATGGCGACGACAGCCATGGCTGTTTGCGAAAATAAAAAACGCGGGAAATTGCGTGTGTTAAAAAATGCGATAACTTGGAGTCGTTAGGGTCCCGTTTAATGGAATTATTTTAGCCAGATCCAAATACAATGGCCGAAAATATGTTTTGTTTCCTCAGACTTCAAGTCATAAAAACATTATTTTTTCTTTAATTAACATTCTTCCCGGACGTGATCTGTAAAATGATTTTTTTCATAGACAGAACAAATTTAAGTTCCTCAACAGGAAAAGTCATAGACATTTCTCATTCAGTTCCCCTTAATTACGCAACGCTGAACTTTATCTGTGGTAAAAGAAAACCTTTTTTGTCATCTTGAAGCCGGTAAAAAATAGAAAGCGAATGCGAAACCATACACGAAATTTATTCTTGTATTTTTGAAATTGGAATGAGTTGTAAACATTTGAAAGGAAATTGATAACAAAGGGGAACGTGTGTTTTTGGTTAAAAAGGTGGAGGTGGATATTTTTTTTGCCACTGGTAGACGAAATAGACAGACTGGTTACGATCACTGCTATAACCATTCATTGCGTATGAAGATCTAGAGAATTTAAAATGCCTTTTTACACGATTGCAGAAGAGGTTTACTAATATTATTCTTGGTAACTAACTACTGTAAATGTAACTTTGAAAAACGAACCAAAAAACCGTTGCGGTTAACATCCGCTATTGGTCACGTCACGAGTTTAAAAAGCGGAACTTCACAGCTAACCAGTTAACATCAATTGCAATCGTCGATGCCGAGCTAACTTCAGACCGATCGTTGGAGCGATGCTTAATCAAGTTTGCCGAGAGCTACACGGAAACGGAAGAACTTCGGTTACCGGAGTAATTTGAGAATCGAACGTGCTGTTCCATTTTTGAAAGTTCTTAGATGGGTTTCGGCTATTGTTGACGCAGTATTTAAAAGGACTGGTATCTATCAGGGTAGGAATAAAGCAAGGTGGATAGGTAGTGTTAAAAATATAAAGATAAATAAGAATTCAATAATATGACGAGGTGATCTTTCTTTGTAATTTTTCTTTACTCTTGTAGTAAAATAAATATGTATATTCTCATTATATAAAAAGTAGTCTCATATAAATAATTAAAAATATATACGTTGAAAATTGGATTTCTTATGATAACGAGGTTCTTGCCTGGAAACCGAACTTATTATAACCCTCGACTTGTCCTTGCTCCCATTGCCTTAAATAAAATAAAATATCACTCACACAATCAATAAAAACGACAAAAATATAAAATATACCTATAAGTACATAAGTATTCCAACGACACCTCCATAATTCTTAAGCTCTGCAAACACAAACCCCTAAGGAGGCAGAGGAAAAATAATTTTCTTTTGTGGCAACGTCACGTACTAATGTGTGAAATAATATTTGTCGCAGAGGGCGCCTCTGGCGGTTGTCGCGAGTCGGTGGAAGGCACAACAACCCGACCGTAATTCAATACGCCATCGCTCCGGGCGGAGCGAAGCGCGATGCGACTTGCGACGGAAGGTGAACACTTATCAGATTTGTGTACTGGCTGATTAGGATGTCTAGAGTTCCAAATTCAAAATGCGAAGAATTCCAAATTTGAAAATAACCTCATGATAGTTTTGATGGGGTTAATAGTTATTACGCATGCAATATCGGCCCTACGAGCCATAATGTAAGTGGCGCGCCCTGGCAGACACTGCTTATTATCATGTTTTATAGATGCAATAGGCTCATAATCATAACGACCAATTTTCGTATCGATGTCGTCATCGTGATTGCTTTTAAAGTATTCATAACCTAATGGGTCAGATTTTACGATCTTAGTTTAACTTTTTACTAAAACTTGCTCTAGTATTAATGATTTTAGTACCTTTTAGTGCTAATCAGTACCTAAGTTTCTTAGACATTCAACCGGAGGAAGCTAAGGTACATCGATGCAGTGGACGAAGAGTGTGTCACTCGCGAACTAAATTGCAGAATATAACATTAAAGGATGATGGGCAGTTTTGTATGGACACTGGCCTAAAAATCAATAATGACAAGCCATATGCCATTTTAAATGTTTTTTCATATTCCACAACTTTTTGTATGGCGGGAAATCTTAAATCACTGTGTGAAATATTAAAAAATCTGGAACATCGAGACGCCTACATAGACGGCTTTAGCATAATTACTTTGAAAAACCGCTGTCTTTGCATGGCGATAACGATAACTTAGAATTACCTATCCGGGGACATATCGCTTGTCCTTATTGATCAATAGGCCAATTAGCCCACCCTCCTTTAAAACCTACTAGTAAAGTCTGTGCATCTGTCACACTTTATAATCTAATGTAAAATACCCGAAACGCCAAAGCTCAACCGAAATCCCTAAAAAGCAAAACCGTAGACGGCAGCGATAGCAAGATTATTTTGTCCTTTAGAATCGGAGAATCCCGGAAGATATATCTGCTGGCACAAAAGAATTGGCGCGAATCGTCGCGTCCTGCGGCGGCCATCTTAGATCTTGACACTCTCGAACGTTTGAAAATCGAATGTCGTTGGGACGTGTCACTTTGGAACAGAACTCCGGTTTTCCGATTCGGAATGTAAAAGATAACGGTGGAAAATGTGGATTGTAAAAGCTATTAGGTGAGTCTGTCAGTGTCACAAGGGTTTTGTAATTATTTTCTAAAAATAAAGTCGTTGACGTCAAATGGTTGCGTCAGGGCTTTATTATTCAAGCTGAGTTGAGCGTGATAGGTGGTGTTGTGATAATTACAGGTCTCAAGAATGACATATTTAGTTACAATTTGTTAATGGTAACACAAATAACTTTAGTTCGGAACAAAGTCAAATATAGAAAATATTATCAATACGTTTTGTAAGTTTGTTTTGTTGAATAATGTCAAAATCTAACGAATACCATCACCGTAAACAGCCTTAACTAGGTCGGCTTGCATTGGCTGCTAAAACATGAAAAATACCAAGACAATTATCTAATGAGGAAGTACATGCTTGTACCTAGTACCTATGTATGATTTGACTGTCTATTGTGGCAATCGAAAAAAAGCCTCTGGCTTCATAATTAAATTTTGTATTTTATTTTTGAAACAAACTGACAGTATTTTTTTTATTAAACTTTAAGAGACAGATAAGTCAGTCACTGACGTCCTGCCTTAGACACGACTTTTCCTACATAACATTGAAAAAGAAACTAGTTAACTGTCTAAGTAGAGCGGTTTCTCTGTTTTATACCAGTAAAGTACAAACTAACGTAACCCCCGTAATCAGCAAGCACTTACACTAAGTCCTGTGCCCATAAAACAACCCGAATCAAATGCTTCGTTAACCCGAATGCACCGCATTCCTCCGACACGTCGTCGCGTGACGAGCCCGAATATAAACACGCCCGAGTTTGATATACTGCGTGCTTACTCTTAATATCTTTATCTAAATCGCGCCATAAACAAGGACGACTAATTTTTTCACGAAAATCTTAATTCTGGTGAAGAGTTGGGAAAACCGGTAATTTGTAGTGTGATGTGATGACATTTGAGGGGTGCGGTTTTCGGATGTATATGTATAAGGCAAAACAATAACGATTCAAAGATGAATATAAAGAAATTAATAATTGTTGCGGAACAGTTTTATTTTAACTCGGTATGTACTGGCTATGAAGTTGACGTGAGTCTTCCGTTAGAACCGCTCGACGAAAACACGAAAGGGAACAAAAACAATAGGATTATTTAAAAATAGATGAAAATAAAAGAATCTGGTTGAATAGAGCTAAAAAAAAATTCTGCTGTATTAACATAAACAAGATTCTGCCAGTTTTATCTTCTAAAAACGACAACGTATTATTAGCAAATTTAATTATTGTAATAATAATAACGTATAATAATGGATTTAAACGATACACTAAAGTCTTTGACCTAGAAACAAAGATTCATAAAGTCGATACACCAACATTTCGCTTATCGTCCAAGTCGGCAATATTCCGGATTCGTACCGATTACTTCTAATATTAGATTTTTACGTAAATTTCTCTTTTATTGCACTCATTTGCCGGATTATGGATGTAAATTTACGTCTTTGGCTCTGCGATTTGACCCTGTTGATAAGCTTCGCGACCAACCCAGATGGCGTTTCATTTCTTCGATAATAGTTCTTTTGTGCTCGATTTAAAGTCCTCGACGGTAGTCACGCTGGTTTGACGAGGCTTTAGAAGATTTTTGTAAATCGTGTCACGGAGTATTAGTGTAATATTTAGGGCAATTTCGCAGTTAATACCGGAATAATATCTTCATTACGATTTTAGTATTAAATATAACTTTGCACTGAGCTCGAAGGTTGCAATGTTGAACTATGTTATTACCGGTGGCACGAACGAACCCGTGCGTTTCAGGATTTAGATTAGCTCGATTTGCCGCAAACATTACTTTAAAAACATTATTCATGATTACCCATAAAAAAACAGGCAATCAGAGCTGATTTAAAATAATCAAAACTTCAGAATTGAACAGACGAAAACGCTTAAAAACAGTACCCGCTGCATAATTACTGCATCTCCGGGCGATAAAAACAAAATGGCGGACGTTCCCGCCATTCGGCCAGTGACTCTACATTTGTCTCTGGTCACGAACATCATACGCCTTAAGCCGTGCACACACGCCACTTCTTTGGTGTGAAAATGGGATACAATTTTGGGGAAATAATCAAAAACCGGTTCGCGTGCCCGGTGGGCATTAGGCCGGCCCTACCCGCGCCATGTTAATGTTGCCAGGTATAACGCGGTATGTATGTAATGAGCCGAGGAAAATTGTGTTGCCATAAAAATAATTGTGTTTCCTACCCCCGGTTCTTGTACTCGATTAGCCCCACGAATGCTGTACTATGTGTTTTGTGAATTAATTCAGTAATTTATGGTTGGGATACTATATTCAGTGATTTTTTTATGGTTTCCTAGGGTAAGGCAGCACGTATTGAAAGTATAATGGACGTTAATCGGTGTAGTAGGTTTTGATTTCGTTGTCCATGTCAGTTAATTCAAGATGGCGCCTGTTCACGCATGAGACAACGCCTGCATTCGATCTTTGCGTGTAGTGGTGAAGCCAACACATCTGTAATTTCGAACGATATTAACACATGTCAAGGTGCTTGTGTACGATTGAGAGCTGTTCCGAAGGTCTACCTTTAGGTATAGTCACGGTAAGAAAAGGTTCATCACTTTTGGACCCTAAAAGCGTCGAAATAGAGTCGAAAAGTGACGAACCTTTTTTCACCGTGGCTTACACACACGAATGCAATCTATACTAACATTATAAAGGTGAAGAGTTTGTTTGTTTGTTTGTCTGCTTAAACGCGCTAATCTCAGGAACTACTGGTCCGATTTGAAAAAATCTTTCAGTGTTAGATAGCCCATTTATCGAGGAAGGCTATAGGCAATATATCATACTCACATAAACCGAAGCGAAGCGAGGGCGGGTCGCTAGTGTAAGTTGTAAAGGGGTCCTGTAGTCACGTATTAATAACCCCTCTAAAGCTTTAACTTTATAACGTACACAAAGAACTTACTACACTCTGATTACAATCTTACTGTTGCAGTCTACCGAAGGGACTCTGAAGAACGTTCTAATATAAGCTTTAATTTTGTGACTAAAAAAATAGACAATATAGATGAAACGTTAACTTGAGTATTGTGCATACAATAGGCTAAGTAAAGTTTTTGGAAGATATGTATATTATATTTTTTATCGATAGTCATCATCCTAAAGATCAAGAAATTGCGGCTCTTTTATTTTTATTTCCTCTAATATTTTAGAAATATTTTTTTTAGTTATGAAGTTGACATTTGTACACTTCAATGACTGACTAGCTTGTTGCCTTCGTACTTAATGAAAAAGAAAAAAAACACTTCTATATCTGTCATTGTCAAATCAAATCAAAGTAAACAAACGATTCAATAAAACGGCTATTTTCTGTTGGCTTGTGTTTCATGTGATCAGTGTTTTTAGAAATATTTTTAACGATCTCAGAACGAACTCTGGACTTTCGTTTTGCCGCTTTGCTTTAAGACCTTTGCACGATATTTGGTCTAAGATTTATTTTCGAACCCTTTGGCACTTCTTCTTGGACACCGATTTCTTCCTTTTTCGACGACTCTTGCACTGCTTTTTGATAGCCACGAGAGCACTTTTGAATTGTACAATCCACGCAATGAATTCAGGCAATCCCACACGGACTGTGGAAATGGAGTATTACAAAGATTTACTTGAATTTACTTATTTGAATTAAACCGTTTGTTTACTTTGATTTGATTTGACGTTGACAGATATAGAAGTGACAGTTTTTTTTTCTATTTCATTAAATACGAAGGCAACAAGCTTGTCGGTCATTGAAGTGTACAAATGTCAACTTCATAACTAAAAAAAAGATTTCTAAAATATTAGAGGAAATAAAAGTAAAAGAGCCGCAGTTCTATGATCTTAAGGATGACGACTATCGAAAAAAAATATAATTTACATCTCTTCCAAAAACTTGACTTACCCAATTGACATAATACCTACCTATAACATATAGAACAAAGTACAATCACGACCGTCATTATATTACTTTTTATATCGATAGTAATGACATTGCGAATCTATTTTGTTTATGGTATCCGGATCGCTGCAGACACGGCATCGAGTCATCCTAGACCGTTACCAAATTCAACTTCGATTTATACTTTTTGTTGCCACGACTTTAATGTTTCCTCCGAAACTTTTAGTGCTTCGTACAAATGCTTGTGTATTCTTTAGGTTATTTTGGGTGCAGTAATTGTTTCTTTGTTTACGTATAGGCCGGTTTTATAACGTTTTTAGTACATCTGTTTTGTTTCGAATGTTTGTGGGAAGAGACGTAAGGCAGTTAAGGAAGCTCGCGGACAGTTTAACAATCAATTATGTACTGTGAGAGTTTTACAGACAAAGTTAGCAATAGTTTTTGTTAGGAACTTTGCCATTGATTTGATGTCTTAGGTACTATCAGCCCAATGGAACCCTGACCCACCATAGAACGGTGTCACAGTGACATTATAAAACAATTTGTTTGACACTTCTTATGACTTGAATCATAACGTCTCTGTGACACAGTTCTATGGTGGGTCAAGGTTCCAATGGTCTGATAGTACCTACTTGTTTTTTTAAGTCATTCGTTCAGCCTTCGCTGGAATAAGTTTACCTAAAGCGTCATTATCAAAATGATCACATCCGATTGACACTCAGCGCGAACAGAATCATTTTCCACGTATTACCTGTGCGTTACCCGTGTAACGTGACGCGCGGGTCAGCGGGTAACACAATAATATCGGGCGGTAACGCGACCGTGAAGTATCATCGAATCAAAGGGTAACGTGACGTGTTTCGGCAATCCTTAATAATGTTCATGTCTGTAAAGTGGTTCTTAGTGGTAACCTTATAGAATCACTTCCTTGTGCGTCTTTCTGTCTGTCTGCAAGACCCATTTTCCTAGGAACGCGTTGAGTGATGTCGAGTTGAAATAGTTATCAAATGATTTTGTCTATGGTGAAAAATTCGGCCGTTAATGCCGCATATTTTGACCCCAATAATAGAACCCCATAGAGACCTTTCCGATGACCTAGAATCATAAATTTTGCTTTAAATTACCACAAGTGAAGTTAAATCCGAAATTGTTAAGTTCTGATTTATTTATCTGAATAAAAAATAGTCATTGTAACTCTAAAAATTATCCAAGAAGAAGGCCGTTCCAAGGCACAGAAAACGAGGTAAACGTGGACAGAAATTTACACCATTTGTCTGCATCTCTTCGAGCATCTTTTTGTGTGAGACATAGGGCCGGTTCGTAGCTCAATCCAGCTGCTACTACCTACATATATCATCCCGATGTACATATTGGTATCAACAGGCGATAGACGTCCGCTGCTGGGGTGTTATTCTCTCAAAATCAACGGACAGTCGGACGAACGAGCGAAATCGCAGCGGCGAGTTTAAGTAGTCCCGTCAGAGCGAACAAAACACATTTTAGCGCTTGCATTTTCAAATAAGCAGCCTTATACATACGTTCGATCCATCGGCAGAAACCATGCTGCTAAATTGAAAATGCACGCGCTAAAATATGTTTTGTTCGCACTGACGGGACTACTCAAACTCGCCGCTTGGACATTCACTCGTCCGTCCGTCCGACCGTCGTTGTTCAGAGAATCAATACCCTGAACGAAGACCTCTCCTAATTACAAATCAATTACTACCTACGAGTACACTAATTAATCACAAAAACTCTTTGTTTACTTCTAAAATAAAAAATAAAACGAATTAATGCGAGAAAACAAATAACGCGTTATCCAAAAAACAAATCCCCAATTACTTTGTTTTCGCATTTTATTTCTACAGCCCGCAATTGGATTAACCTAACGAGTTTGCTGAAAATAACCAATTAGCGAATCATTTGGTAACGTTTTTTTCGTTAAGATTAAGGAATGATTCCGATAACTTATTTGTAGAATTGCGTGTGATCTATTATTTCTTGAAATTGTGAATTTATCGATTGTATCATGATGGTGAAAAATCTCCTTAAAGGAATGCAGTTTGACAAGCTATTCTAATTTGACAATCATTCAGATGAGGCTGTTCAGTGATCCTATTACCAGGAGTTCAGGACCTGTAAGGACTTTGCTCCGAACTAGCTGGTCTTATGGTCAAGCAGATGTTAATCGAAAATGAAACCTACAGACATTCCCTCTTAGACCTCAGGGTGGGCACTGGGTAACGTCTTTGCAGTTTTGAAATCTCAAAGGTCCGCCTGAGACCCCATTTATCTTTAGACGGATTGTGGATACTTTTGCTTCCTACATGCTACAAAAACAAGATACTTTCCACCTTTTAATATTTTGAAGAGATTGCAGGAAAAAACTGGTATAAATTAATAATAATAATAATAATAATAATATATATATTTCCTTATTGTCGCCAATAAGCCTGATATCGTTTTGATAGATCGATCTCAACGCCGGGCAGTGCTCGTTGACGTCACCATCCCGCATGATGAGAACCTCGTGAAGGCTGAGAAGGACAAGCTCAGCAAGTACCTTGACTTGGCTCACGAGGTGACCGCCATGTGGGATGTTGACTCGACGATCATTGTCCCAATAGTTGTTTCGGCAAACGGTCTTATAGCGAAGAGTCTCGACCAACACCTCAAGAGACTCTCGCTAGATGGCTGGATCAAGGGCAAGATACAGAAGGCAGTACTTCTCGACACGGCACGTATTGTGAGGAGGTTCCTCTCTCTGCAGCCCTAACCACCGGTAGCTTGAGCCCTGCCCCGCTGCCGGCGGCATTCGTAGGTTAGGTTTTTTATAATGTTTATTTTTTATATTAGTATTGTTATTTTACTTTTATAATTGAATATTTATTGTAAAAAACCTAATTTACAGAAAATTAAATAAATAATACTTAAAATAATAATATCAGAGGACTATGTCACACCACTTGACCTAGTCCCAAACTAAGCTCTAGGCTTGTACTTTGTGTACTAGACAACGATATAAATACTTACATAGAGAAATATATACTTAAATACATAGAAAACATCCACGACTCATTGTCAGGAACAAATATTTGCGCTCATCAGCATCACACAAATATCTGCCCATACCGGGATTTGAACCCAGGACCTCTAGCTTCGTAGGCAGGGTCAATACCAACTAGGCTATCGCGTCGTCAAATAAATAACTTAAAAATAACTTCAGCAGCTTTTAAACTCCAAAATGAACCCCTATTTATCAGTCAGCGCGCCGAATCATAATCTCCACAAACAATATAAATTAATAGCAACCCTGCCGCCGCCGCGGTCGCAACTACCAACTAGTCCCTAATAAATTACAAACCAATCCGACTTGCGACGCACTCGCCGACTCCCGTTACTGAGATAATCGTTAATTTAATTGAGTCGGGCTTGCGTAATGTTAAACGTAAAGTTAATAAATTTAGTTTCGAATACATTTGTGTCGAAAAGAGACATTTGGGAGTAAGTAATCACGTAAACTGTCGGATTTGTATATGTATCGATCGAAGTATACTGTGTTGAAATGTGAGAAATGCTTCAAAATATCAGTAGAGCATTTGACAAAAGCTAGGCTTTAGCAGTCTGTCAAAAAGCATGGACAATGAGGCGAAGGAACGACAGTTTACGTCAATCCTATAAAAACATATGTTTGATCTTGCAGGCGTTAACGTTAATAGAATGCAACAGGCCGGCGGATGCGATGCGAAAACGCTTTTAGTTCCCTTGCAGTGACGAAAGGTATAAAAATTTGAAATGTTATTTGTCAATTTTCACGTGATATAAATCTTCCTAAAATACATGCATAATTGTTCTCGTAATTACAGCAGGCACTTTGTAGCTGCAGCTCGAGTGCCTCCCTTTTAAAGCCACGTCAAACCCCTCACTGAGAAACAACGCAGCATTTCACGCTAGAATTATGCACGAAAAAAACTCAGACGAAAAATTATAACCCTAAAAACCATTACCGCACATACTGCGGTGCATTGAGGCGGAGTGGAGTGGGGGGGGGGGGGCGCCCCCTTACTTAGGGCTGCATCGCTTAGAAGTAACTTTGGACAGTCATCCAAAACCCCGAACGTTAACGTTTAATTATGGTTCCAGAGACGCTTTTAAAAAAATCGTTTTATATTATCGTTAATACTTTGTGAATGTTAGTTGGTTGCCTCGTGACGGTTTGACGCCTCGACCGATCTATGTGAACACACATGGTACAGAGATAATTTATAGCCCAAAGACAGACATTGAGTTCATTGTATCTTGAAATATCACACAGTTTCTACAGAAAATGCGACTAACGGCTTCACGTGGACAAAGAAGCGGCAGCAAATATAAGTTGTCTCGAGCTTTTGTTAACTACCCAAAACTTTCTTAAAAGTTGGATCCTTTTTATCGAAAAGCGCACTGTACCTGTGGCCTTAAAACTAGAATCTGGAGAAACCTGGACAGATGGCAGCCCTATTACCCCCCCTAAAGTGCAGACGGAGGGGAGAGTAATCCGGTAATTATCAGCTTAACCGAGACATTCGCAGGTGGGCGCGCGGACCGGCCGTGACAAATGCGTCTGATAATTGATTTATAAGGCTTGGGCGGTAACAGGGTTAAGTTTGGGAAAATCGGACGGACTATTAAAGGATTTGGCGAGTGCTAAAGGGTGGTGTTTTTTGGAAGATTTTTTTTCGTTGGTTGTTTGTTGGTTTCTATTACTTGTGTGCGATCGTAATGTAACTCATTAAAATAAAAAATATCGCGTGTGCTTAGCTTAGTATTTGTATGTGTTTAATTAAACATCATTATTTTATATTTAAATTCAAAAGCTAACTTGGAGTGTCTGAAACATAAATCAGCATGAAGCATAAGGTTAATCTAGTATAATAGGCGTTTTGGGCGTCGCTCTTACCCTATTATTGTACTTTTTTAAATAAACAAATGAGATGGCTCATATAAAAAATATCTAAAATCTATCCATAGACATTTCATTCATCCATAAAAGCCTGTAAATTTCTAATTTGTTGATCTAACTTATTTACCTACCAACGGAAAGGAATTTAATACCTACAAACAAACAAACACAAACAAGGAAGTGGAACAGACAAACAATAAGTTAAAATTAATAATATCTTTGACAATAAGCCCAACAATCGGACTTGAACTTTGAAGTGAAGCCATTGTTTTGAGAATCTGCAGCGTAATTAATCGTTAAACATAGATTAGGAAGATTCGAGAAGCAACGGCTTAGAGCTTTGAGTTACGTGCCGTAGACTTTCAGTAAGTTCCAGTTTTATAGTACCTAGGGGCTAGGTTCGATTCCCGGTAAGGAATAATAATTGTGTGATGAGCGCGAGTCTTTGTTTTGAGTCTTGGATGTAGGGTAAAGTCATGAGTGGTCAGCCAGAGACCTGCAGACGGCCTCTGCCTATAATTTGTATGAGTGGGAAGAGTACGCGAGATATATTTCCCACTCTTCACACTCGTATAAGGTTGACTAATGGTCTCACTGGTGACTTTACCCTATTCTGAGTATTTAAACATGTCTGTATACACGTATGTTTATCGTTGTTGAGTACCCAAAGTACAAGTCTAGAGCTAGTTTCGGTCAAAATGTGTGAGATGGTCCCCTAACATTATTGTATACTTGTAAACTGTTTGATTTTCCGGGATAAAAAGTATTATTATAGCCATAAGAGGGCTATAAACTATCCATTTGCCAGATTTTAAGCCAATTGGCTCAACGATACATAAACCGACGAAACAAGTCAAGTACTAGTAAATTAATATTAATTACTTTCCACCTGAATTTATATTTCAGACGTGGTTATAATCTAGTATGGAACAATTAAGAGCTTTGAAATAAAAGACTTATTCTACGACAGGGTGTTATAATTTGTACATGCACGAGCAACACCCTGTGTAGCTAGGTACGTGTGACGGCGATCAACGTCTAGATACGTCACGTGTGATCATGTCCCGCTGTCCCGCCACACGCGGACTCTGTTTACTTTAACTAATGAAAATAAACATTGGCGTTCTGCTGTCATATGTCGTTTGTTATACAGGTTGCTTAGTCTTGATAATAGGGATTTAGGAATTAATCTTACAAAAATAATCAATGGACGTTGCTAAGTTTCGTTTGTTAATGATAGCTGTCTTTTATTAATTAAAACGGCGGCATTCAATATTTCAAGATGAAACTAGAAAAACACATATTTACAAGCAATTGAATAGATATTTAACAGATGTTTTTCACCAAAACAATAAAACAGAATGTACCTACAAAGCAAACGTTACGTTTAGGTAAAGAATGTTTAATAAAACATTAGATTAATGTTCAGACCCATTGTTTAAATGTATTTATTATAAATACTTATAATGACTCAAGCAAGCATACATTTCATGAACCAAACAAGTAGTGACCAAACGAGGTAAAACATTTCGATTGTCCTAAATCATCCTAAGATACTACAGAACACCCTGGTCAGTAATCTTTTGTAATCCTTTCCCCGTAGCCTCGCCACTCCAAGGATAATGAATGTTTCATAGACAATCATATCGTTATCTGGCGCTCGTCGCGGGCGCGCGTTTACTTATTCACTTGCTTCATTACCGTTACTTTCGTATTACATAAGTTGTTTATCAGTAGTGTGCTTGTAGGTATCTCGTTCGGACAATAAACACACCCTTTATAAGGCAATGCTTTTGCCTGCTCTGGGGAGTGATTCTGTCAAAAACAACGGACGGTCGGACGGACGAGCGAAATCACAGCGGCGAGTTTAAGTAGTCCCATCAGAGCGAACAAAACATGGCAGCATGGTTTCTGCTGATGGATCGACCGTATAAGGCTGCTTAATTAAAAATGCACGCGCTAAAATGTGTTTCGTTCGCTATAACGGGACTACTTAAACTCGCCGCTAGGACATTCACTCGTTCGTCCGTCCGACCGTCGTCGTTGTTGAGAGCATCACTACCCTGTCCGCTGAAAAGTCTTTTATTCTTTCTATTCGTGACAGAAACACAAACATCCTTACAAATGTAAATACAAACTTTCAGATTTCAAACATTAGTAACAGTTATACAGAAAAATACTACTTACTTTAATCATCTTAACTCTGCGTTGGAAACCAGATTTAACCCCACGATTAGGTATTGCAATAGGTATTTTAGACAGTGAGCAGACAATTTTTTTTCCGCAAGGCACATTAATCTCCTAAAGCTTTATAAAATAAAAGATCGGACAATTGCATGCATGTTTATGCTATACCGGAAGATCCCGTGGATTCTGATCGCTTCACTTATATATAATAATATCGATTCTTAGATCAGGTTCTGGACATGTCAGTTCTTACTGACAAGGGAATGAGAGTTACCATAACATTTTAGCAAGATGGGATATTTCCAAATGAAAAATAAGCCTTGTTCCTTAACCCAGACTTCCGACTGTATTTTTACAGCAGTTATCGCCAAATTCAGTAATAGCACATTATATACCAATTAAACCCCTCGCCGCGCTCGCCCGGCCATAGCTAAAACCATTCCCGTGTACCAGAATTGGATAACGTACGGTCCATAGACTTTTAATACGGGATTTGCCTACTCTACGGCGCTATGATATATTCTATCAATTAATTCAGCTGAGTTTAAGCCGTAAATTGATTGGGTTTGGGTTCCAAATGGACTGTGTACCTGGTGGTAGGTTTTCAGTGTGGATTTTCGTACCTGTGAACAAAAAAAAATAGTTTGTTAAATTTGAAGTGTAAGACAATAGGTACACAAATACCTACACATTACTCACAAGCGTAAAACATAATAAGAATGAAGTAGTATGAATGCATCTTAGTCTGCAATTTTTATAAAAAAAAAACTGCGCAATTTAATTTGGCTCTTTACGCCTCTCTTTACGCTCATCATAATCCCTAATCGTCATTTGTCCTAATGCATCGTTTGTCCGAATTTTCCTTTGTCCTAAAGCCATTTCCGCTTAAATTTTAAAACTTTTTAGTGTTGTTATAATATGTACAACCCTAACCTTACCGAACCGCAGATATAATTGGGAAAGTTTACTTTGCCTGAGTCATCTAAAAACCAGTTTAGGGTAAATGAAAATTCGGACAAACGATGTTTCAGGACAAACGTTGTTAGAGATTCTGAGGGACACCCTTACTGACTAATATGAAAAAGAAGAGCCAAACAGGGTAGTGATGCTGTAAACAACGGCGATCGTGCGGACTGTCGAGTGATATCCAAGCGGCGAGATTAAGTAGTCCCGTCAGTGCGAACAAAACACATTGTAGCTCGTGCATTTTCAATTAAGCAGCCTTATACGTTCGACCCATCGTGCTGCTAAATTGAAAATGCATGCGCTACAATGTGTTTTGTTCGCACTGACGGGACTACTTAATCTCGCCGCTTGGATATCACTCGACAATCCGCACGACCGGCGTTGTTTACAGAATCACTACCCTGGGCTAGAAACAAAGCGCCAGTAAACAACTTGCTTAAGGTGTTCGTAATTCCACGAGTCATGAGCTGTTTAGAATTTTCAAGAACTTCCACATCTCTAAACACAACTATGACTAAACCAACGTTTGAAAATTGCGCACCGGCTCCGTTCCCTCACACGGAGCAAGTTCCGGGCACACTCGGCGTAACTTCCCACCTTGTACACTCAGCACAAACGAACACTAAACCCTAGCGGTCCGGGGATACCAACTTAAGAGTACAAGTGTACAGTGCAACCTACTTACATTACTCTAGTTTCCAGGTTAACAATAGACACGAGCAAAACCGGGCTGTTGTAAAGTTATTTGTTCACGTGATCCTTATTTTGCACGTCATAATGCACGTCGTTCGAACGTCACGTCGGCGTCGCAGTGTCGTCATGTCACTCTTGTTTCATCATCATGGTAATTAGAAAATAACACAGCAAAGCTTACCTACTTTCTGAACAAAAAAGATCAGAAGATTTACGATGTGTGGTAGGCAGAGCTACAGAATACAAAATACAAAATACAGTTGTGCAAAATGTGGTTACAGAATTATCAACAAGTTTTTAGAGTTGTTGGTAATTCTGTAGCTCTGCCTATAAAAAAATTAAATAAAAAAAACAACCGTTCATTGGATTGCTACAAGTATGCGACCGACCACAGACGCAGAGCCTTTATAACGGTGATGCATAAAGGTAGGACAGCATAGAGGGAGTATAAAAACGCCTAATAGAATAGTACTCCTCGCACCTGTTACAAATGCCCTTCGTTAAAAAGAGTCTTCTATGTATGACCGCTTTCGATTTAATTTCAAAAGTATACCACTTTTTAGGTGTGTCAGGGAGTGTTTTAGTGTGCGTAAGTTTGCAGTCAGTGATGTGAGGTTTATCTATAATTTTGGCTGCAAGCTGTGTTGTACACAGAAGAAAAAGGTGGTACAGTCAAGGACTTTAATTGTTAAGCCACTATGGAACCCTGTCATAATGACAGCATCAAACCATATGAAAGAAATTACGCTAATATTAATGATCGACGTTATGCGACAGGGTTCCATAGTGGCTTAACAATTAAAGTCCTTGACTGTACGCCTGACCTTTGGCTACACGGGATTTATGTTTTCCTACATCTATGCGGTGACGTATGCCGCCGGCTTCAACTTGATACCTATTCCTAATGTCCAGTCTATTGTGCGGTCGGACGGTAATTACCCTAATTACCGCATTCATCGTGTCTCGCGCATAATTATGCCGTTTGCTATGATTAATAGCTTTCTGACTTTAATTTAGTATATTAATTAAGATACTTATGCATCTATAGGTATACACATAATATAGGTTTTTTTTATAAACAATAGAACGCGACTTTTGGTCTGTATTGTTTTGTTATAATTATAACACAAAATAACTTCAGCATTGGTTTGGGTTTACGTAAAGTAAGCAAAGTGCATGTTGCCATCTTTCCATTACCTACATCAATCAGATTAGCCTCTGGACAACGTAATATTGCACCGTCATGATTGGGATCCTGCCGTTTCAAATGTATCATTTCCCAAATTTTCATTTCCCAAAAAGCATTTTGTACTGTTTCGGTTTTATATCCGGTATACTAAAACCGCTTGCTAGGTATATTAGGGTAGTTTACACTTGTGACTAAATAAAGAATAACTGTCAAGGGAACTGCGAAGGGAAACTACTTTTTGGGACATAATAATTAGGGAAATGATATTTACTAAAAATATGTTGGTCAAACGGTTTAGACCCGCCATAATTACATATATTATATTCCCAATTTCAAGTTGGGGAAAGGAAACTGGATAAAAATTGACTTACAAGATATGAACTAAAAATATAAGCATACATTTTGTAACGTTTGTAAAGTCAAGGTCTGGGGTAAAAACAAATATTTTTACGCTTTTTCATTAGTCAAAAGTAAAGAAGATGCATTACTCCAATTATAAAAGTTGTAACGTACTCGTATATTAATCACATTGCTTTCACATATTTTATCCTTAAAATTAATATCGCACAAGAGTCATGTGAGCATCACTTCAGATTTAATGAAGTTTGTCTCCACGAGCGTCATACACACATACATACATACATACAAAGGCGGAGGGTCAGCCCGTCGGCGTAATTAAATAAAAACGTGAGATAACTTCATAAAACTCTTCCATGCACGGTCAGCAACGACCAAGAAATAAAATGCCATAATTAATTTGCATATACGTTTAAAATATTTAAGTAAAGTTTTGTGTTTAAAGGAAGACTGACCAATTTTAAATAAAAAAAACATGTAAAAAAATGATCTTAATTTTTTTAACCTTAAACATTTTGCAATAATTCGGTTAGTATTTTTGTTAACAGTTACGGCATTATTTTAAAAAACAAGGAATGTGTATATTACAATTAAGTAGCACTTTTTTGCTAAGCAAGTATCTATGCCCGTGTCAACTTTTATTCCTGACTTTAATAAGAAATTTCCAAGAGAAGACCATCATCGAGAAAAAACAGACAGTGTTTTTTATACCTATTACCCACTAAGCTTCTGCCCGCAACTTCGTCCGCATAGATTTCGATAATCGCTATTCCCTTGGAAATTTTTAAATTTTCCGAAATTAAAAGTAGCCTATGTATTCATCTTGGCTATAAGCTATCTCCATTCTAAATTTCATCAAAATCCGTCCAGCCGTTGTAACTTTCACATTAATAATATAAGTAGGATTCCTATGATAACAACAATACAATAGACCCAGCTTTCATTACGATATAATTGTTTGTCAAACCAAACACTGTAGAAACCATAGTTTCATTCCACACAAAAATACCAGACTCAATCAGTTAACATTGTATTAAAAAAATTAACTGAAGCATATATCACTAATTGTAAACGACATCCCGCTATTACGAACAATCGCTAAGAGCAAAAATACGCACATCACTCCATACATTAACATTTCAAAATAATTAAATACAAAACTTATTATACGGAGCTATTCCATATTAATGTTGTCTTAAAGTTTCATTAATAATTATAAGTTCGGGTTCCGCACATGCGCTGCCGGTCCTGGGTGCTGAGGGGATATTCTCTTACCGAAAACTAGTTTGGTGAACCAACCTAACTTGACACCAACCACTTAACTTGACACCTAACCACTTAACCATACTAAAAAACAGGGAGGTTTTGTATAGTTTAAACTTTTTCAACTGAGCTTATCCTCTTAAGAATACAAAGCCATTGTGTATTTGACCACAAATTAGGACGAGCTCGCAGTTAAAGCAGATAATAACCGCCTTCAAATATTAACATAGTTTATCGACTCTATTTGTTTACACAATAGACTACAAAATACAGTATAGAATAATGGCAAACCATTTTTTATTGCATTTTACAACCGCCCGACTAAGATTGTATAGATACAATGACCATTGTATTTACACGTAAGTGGACGAGCTCAGTTCAAAAAGTTTAAACTATAACTGGGACTTTAAATCTACTATCAAGACAATAAAGTTCAATTACGTTTGATCGATAAAGCCATTTTTAGTTTATGCAAGACAGTAAAATTAACCTTATCATTATTGCAACACAGTTCAAGTCTCTATCTACGAATTACATACAGTTGAAATCTGCCAAATTGTATGGATCTAGGATAAAGTGTACAATCACTTGGTACTACTTTACCCCTATGCTATGCCAATCTTGCGAAGTAGTGTCACTGTTAACTTGACCCGCTTGGCCGTAAACATTACACAGTAATAGGGACCTACGAGATTGGTGCTTGTTATGCTGGTTAGTCTCGGACCAAATGAACTGACCTCAATATTAAAGATATCTCTGCACTGTTCGTCTCTAGGGACGACGTATAAAGCATGGCCGTATATTTTCGTGGCCGACCAAAACACGGTGGTTGAAATGTGAACTAAATCCAACCGGCTAAAGTATTCAACTTCGTGTAACTTTATTTGGAAACTTTAAATTTTTCACACTAGAAGAAGCTACCAAATTTATTTGATACTACCTTAGTTTCTGTATCGCTTGCAAAATTAAGTAACGCTTTGTTTTTTTTCTATTTCACTTGATCAGTTTCTAAATATTAAAAGTTAAACTAGTTGTAAAATCGGAGTTCCCCAAAATTTAGCTCCTAAATACAATTTCAACTTACTAAAGTTACGAAATTAATTTTAATGTACGGGCCCCGCGACCCTAAACGAAACCTTTTTTGGCAACTGTACCGCCAGAGCCTTTACATCACGATGATGCATGGCGACTCGGCGACTTTCATACATTATTAATTACAACCAGGGACAAGGACGGCGCATAACACACAATAGGAGAGACAGGGACGATCGACCAAGTTTGAGCAAAGTTACGATATAAATTAAACCCTGTTTTACAGATGAGATATTTTTGTATTTTGATCGAGGTATTCGTGTGAGCGAATCCTAATGATAATCAGAGTTAAAAAACAGGGCAAATACTTCAGTATCGTCTTTGTAGTTTCCACCCAAGACCCATGAAATTCCCTTGAGGTCGGTCGGTTGATCATCCAAGAAACAAACATTATATAAATAATTAAATAATATATACATATATATGTAGTGGAAGAAGCGAAAGAAATTTGTCAAGATCGTAGCAAATGGAAATAAGTGGTCTCTGCCTACCCCTCTGGGAAACCGGCGCTTAATGTATGTATGTGCATGACAATATATCTACCAAAACAATCCAACAAGCAAATTCAAAGATTCACTTCCACTCTGAATCGTCCCTACCATTTTTTTTAAACTTAATCACCTCCTACTTGTTATAATACTCAAGAAGTGTTGGTACCTAGTCGTGTTATTAGAAGTTCTTCAACTTTGAAACTTATACATTCATTGCAACCACATTACATTGGCCTACTTTAATGTGACTGGATTGATAAGTAAATAGAATTAACTATTACAGAACTGGTTTATCTAATAGCAATATTACGACGGAACCTTCAAGCTAACAAATAAATATTGATAAATACGGATCTCAAATTAAAAAATATCGAGAGTACGACCACCGTGCAGATAAAAGCAAAAACGTACCTTGAATTTCCTTTTGCAACCGCTGTCATCGCTACGTGACGAGAGACGTATCCTTTAATTAACAGCGTGCTTTAAATGAGGAACGATATTTTTATGCATGAACTTTAGCAATATTACTAGTGAAGTGAGACCTGACTTGTTTTTTTCATTTTTATGACACAGAGGAGACATATGAACTCATAGGCTATCTAGTAGTACAGTCAACAGCATAAATAAGTGATCATTTCTGTATTTTGTCGGTTTCAATCGTTTCACAATTTTGTATAACATTTCAAACACTACGTCTAAGTGACAAGGTACATAAATGATCACGTATTTATGCTGTTGACTGTACAATCACGAGCGTTAATTTGGGATCCATTTCAAGGAAAATATGCTTGAAGTCGTCAATGTCATTAGAGATGTCAAGTCATTTGTAACTTATAGGAAACTCAACCTTATTGTTGTAGAATGTCAGATTGACTTTGGACCCAAGGTGGGTCCCAAATGTAATCTCGTGGCTGTACAACCATGAAGTTTCGGAATATTGATAACTAGCTCCTGCCCGCGTCTCCGTCTGCGTGGAACTCGTTTATATCGTAGCTCCATACAAATTTTCACCCTCTAATTCACCTCCTTAAGGGATGATTTTCGGGACTCAAACTATCTCTTTACCAAATTTTATATAAATCGGTTTAGCGGTTAAGGCGTAAAGAGGTGACAGACAGACAGACACTTTCGCATTTATAATATTAGTATGGATGTTGACTGCAGTATAACAACGCTGTTATTGCCTACTTTTCCTTTACACAGAACAAGTAAGTTTGTCATTGTTTTACTGCTGTGTACATTATCAATATTCATCAATATTCAGAAACTTTATGGCCGTACAATGTGTCAGGATTGACTTCTTATCTGCCGAATACTTTCGAGTAACTATATGTATATCATAATATTAAATTGCTTACTATACCTTCTGTTTCTCATATACATGTTTTGCAATCTTAATATTGAAAATGTGTTGCCAGCTTTGAAGAATAAAACGGAATGCCAATATAGATAAGCACCCCCTATTTTAGACAACGCGCTTGATACATACATACATAAACTACTATGATTAAAGGTTTAAATATCGAGTAATATAAATAATTAAATAAATAAACGAAAGCAGTCGAGGATACGCTTTAAAATAATCTTAAAATCTGCTCTATGCCCAAACGGAAATTCTCATCACAAAACAACTTACTAACTTCTGTACTTCCTTAAAACGTTTCATGATCAAAGCAACAGGATAATGAAGGGAAAGCATTAAAGACCAATCAGTGCAGAAAACCTTTTGACAAATCGTAGAAAAACTCTTTGCAATCAATCAACTGCCTGAGGGCCCCCAAATGAGGCCGTTCACCCCAAACTGTTGGTTCCGTAGATTTAAGATTAATTGCTGAACCAATTGTTAACAGCCCCTGATAGATGAGACAGATTGAAAATAATGATTGAACATGATTGACGTGGGTTATTGACACATTGTATTGTTTGCGCGTTAATTTGAAGTGTTATTTCTATTTTATCGTTTCTTGAACTATTTTCAAAATGGTTTTTCCTTTACCTACTCGGAATTGTGTTTATACAAGCTTGCAGCATTATTGTACGAGTAATAATAACTAGCACTCGGTACAAATGGTGTCTAGACTACAATAGTTAACTCTAAATTATGTGCGCAGTAGATGTTATTGAATTGATACGTAATAAGAATACCAATGCTTACATGAAGTTAAATAAATAATTGCCAGACCTTTTTGAAAATAATATTTATAAAATTGGAGACAAAAACTATTCTGTCCCCGAAAAAAAGAGTAACGTTTTTACCACATACATTCATTAAATCACGCCTGTTTGCGTGGGAGAGGAGAGGGGAGAAGGGGGGTTTACCATAATATTTTAATTTATGGCAATGACAAAATGAAGAAAACTAGAGTTTTAAT
Source organism: Acleris laterana (assembly GCA_963966035.1). Taxonomy (NCBI): domain Eukaryota; kingdom Metazoa; phylum Arthropoda; class Insecta; order Lepidoptera; family Tortricidae; genus Acleris; species Acleris laterana. Next base: position 12,285,906 of record OZ014462.1, on the reverse strand, counting down.
GCAATAAAGAAAAGTAAAGTAAACAGCTACAGATCGATGGTCATGAAGATGTCATGGAACAGGGAGCCTCTTAAGCTGATAGACAAGAATCAGAACACCATAGACACGAACCATTCGTTTCTGTGATGAACGAATCATAACTTCAAATATTAAATAAATTAATATCAGGGGACAATGTCACTCCAATTGACCTAGTCCCAAACTAAGCTCTAGGCTTGTACTATGGGTACTAGACAACGATATAAATACTTAAATAGATATACATATACTTAAATACATACCCCTTACTTATAATCGTGGAATAAGCTTGGGATGGTTTATGCCATGCTTTGTCCTTATCTGTAATTGTGACATTTGCATCTGACAGAAAGTGACAAAGCATGGCATAAACTATTCCAAGCTTATTCCACGTTTATAAGTAAGGGGGATAGGAAACATAATATTCGCGCTCATCACACAAATATCTGCCCTTACCGGGATTTGAACCCAGGACCGCAAACTTCGTAGGCAGGGTACCAACTAGGCCAGCGCGTCGTCAAATTGATCCTAAATTAAAAGATTACTCACACACTTGAACCGCAGGTGCAAAGGACTTAAACGGCCGAATTAATTATAAGACAATAGACCATTTATTACCTGGTGTTATCAGCGCCTCAGTCAAGGGCCGAGCGAAAGTTACCGACAATGCGTGGCGGGGCCCAAAATGGCGCCCGAGGAACGCTGCGCGGGATTTATGGCCCCGCCAACAATGGCCCAAGGAGCCTCGCGATGCCTTAATTTCCTGAAGCTTGTGTTATAGAAATTTTGTATTTACACTTTCATTGCCAGCGACACGTTTTGTGTCTTCAGATTTAACACAATTGCCGTTTGGAGGCAGTGAATTGGGTTCGTGTAAAGTGCCATCAACTGAATATTGGGTCGGTTTTGTATAGAACATTAGGAGTTTGGTACCGAATGTGGATTGTAAGGCTTAATGAGAATCTGTTGTTTTTAATGGCGAAGGTTTGTGTTTAATTAAACGCTTAAAGCTATATCTCGCTAATTGCGAATGTGATTGCCTTACTTATGTCATGCTTAGGCTTTATTTTAAAATTTGATTAAAAAGTTACATAAAGAACTAGTTTTTTTTTTCATTTAAAGCAACTAAATCAAACTATGCGATTTTCACTCAAAGAGACTAGATGAAAATATAAATGAACCCACATTTTTTTTAAATCGAGCTAACTAATAAAAATGCAGTGTTTGGAAACCTTTGGTTTCTAAAACATTCCGATTACGTCAGCCGTTCGCTAACTCCATCTGTATCGGGGAATCTGAAACATTATCCATTACTCTGTTTACATACAATGGCGCAAGCAACAATGCCAGTCGATTTCCAATAGGGTCCACCAGCTCAGACGGTCGTCAAACCCTGATTACGGACATAGCGGCGGAAAGGTTATTGGACATACATTTAAAAAAAAATACAAAAACGTGTCGTTGGCTTATTTTAAACAGATACAAGCACATATTTTACTTATATTTGTTCCATGAACAGGTAATTTTTTTTTTACTGCCGACTAGGTCGCTATCAACGAAAATCGACCCGTAACATAGTTATTATGATTGATTAAGTATACTCAGTTATTTCCTAAAAAACCACAAATTTGAGGATAAAAAGTCGTTCCTTTTACCGCGCTCTTCCTATCTTACTCAATTCATGGTATTTTATTCATCATCATCATCATCATGTCAGCCGAAAGACGTCCACTGCTGGACATAGGCCTCCCCCAAGGCTCTCCACTCAGACCGGTCTTGTGCTTTTCGCATCTACTGCGTTCCCGCGATCTTCACAAGAATCTTCACTAAAGTACAAAAAAAACATAGAATTATGTTATTTATTGCATTGTTGCACGTTGCATGTCCTTTAGCACAGTGTGCACCGCAATCCCGACCAGGCGGCGTGGTTTAACTCCTCTAAATCAGCCCGGCGATCATCGCTCATCCGCGCAGGCGCGAGCGCCGGCGGCTACCTCACTATGGAAATTAACCATTGTCTCTGGTGGTGTTTATTTTGGGCGATTTAGGTCAACCAGCTAAGCTGTCCAAAGCAAAAAGGCAGTACATGCATAAGGGGTTAAAACTTTAATATTGCTTTTTATTCCGGACGGCACAAATGTGGTACACCATGGCAACAGCCAAGCATTATATTCGTCCCGTGGACAGCGTAGAAAGGCCTAAACAATAGGTAAATAATATTGGTTTTTTATATACTTTAAATGCTTAGTCTGATCTTGCAATTGTAAGTTTAAATAAACAATTTTTATTTGAAGCCTGATATACTATACGGATATACTAACGAAATCACTTATTTATTACGATTTTTCACTTCAAAATTACTTGTTTTGTAAGAGTAAAGGTATCAGAAAATCGAACTATTCACAGGCTATCAATCATATAGGCGGCTGTCAATCTCCACCCATCCTTTGCGAGACATATCACTATTTTTTTACTTCCCTGTATAGCCTCAGGTAAAAGTATCGTGTATAAACAAAACTACCGGACTGTAAAAAAACCTTTAAAGCTATCAATACACCCGTGTAACTCAATTGTCTACCGGGAAACAATAATTTCCCGCTGTATTTCGCCCGGCTCGAACCTGAGAAGGGTTAAAGCCGGTCGCATGTGAAATGTCTTTAAACCCGCGCCACATGTTGCCGCTGCCCGGAATATATGGGGTAGCGTTTAATTCAAATTAGAGGTTTTAACGAGTTTATAAAAACGAAAATGTTCTTTACCCCTGAATTGAGTTTTTTACACACCGAAAATTACAGCTTAGCATTAATTTGGCCACTTTAAGAAACAAAAAAGTGAAGAATGTGTTGAACAAACCATTAACCAATTTCAAACTAATACGGGGGAAATTCTAAAGGATATAACCCATTCTTAATAAAAGTAACCATCCACTGAAATTGTTACAAAGAAGAAAGAGAAACATTTATCACTAGACTAAGTCCCCCGTCGCATCTGTTTGTCTGTATGTTTGCTATGATCTCAAAAACTACTAAACCGGCTTTCATGCGGTTTTGAAAATCAATAATAATGACAGATTTATGTACGGGTGTTCCAGAAATCTCACATAAACCGAAGCAAAGCGGGCGATCGCTAAGTCGGCTATAACTAAAAAAATACAAATGGGCCTTTTGAAAAATCAGACAAAGTATCAGGTATATTATATACTCGTAGTCCTCAGAAGAATACGCCTAAACAGGAATTAGCCGAAACAAGAATATGTCCAGTCAGGAATACGTCGAAAACGGAATCAATCATAATTTTCAGTTTAAATCGACTACTCGTGTCCGCAATAAAAATAATGTTGAACCGCTTTTTGAGTAGAATGTTTCTAGAATGTGCTACAGAGTAACAATTTAATATCAATTCCTCCGAACTATAAATCCAAACGAAGTTATTGTAAAAACGGAAGTGTATTTGTTTGCATTTCAGCTGTGACGATGTCGGCAACGGATCACCATTCATTGCACGCAGGCGGAAATACTGACAGTTACCGCGGGAACAACAAAGAGTAGCGCGGTCTCGGCGAAACCTGCCGAGCACTATATATTACTTTCCCTTTTCAGAGTAACTTAAAGGGCTGGCTACTTAGCGAGCATAATAGGAGGGAAGGGTAGCAACTAAAATACCTAATGTATTATGCGGCTACCTGAACTAATCGAGTGCTGGGTTCCGCAGAATTAAACCTATGGTTTAACTTTGTGTGGACTGGGGTGCCAGTCCTGTACGTGATTTAATTATTTACTTTTGTTGAAATGACTTGATTAATATTGGCTGGATAGCTGGATTACTTTTCAATATTTTAGCGGGCTATTCCCACCTGTTACCAATTTGTTACCACTGGTAACAGATGGGAATAAAATCTCTGCTTTTACCAGTGGTAACTATTGTAACTAATGGGAATAAAAATCCCCAATTGTTACCACCGAGTACTTTATTGGTAAAAGATGAGAAAAAAAAACCCAGATGTTACCAGTGGTAACAAATTGGTGGTAACAGGTGGGAATAACCCATTTTAACGGTCGTGGAATTCGTGGATGTTGTTTTAAGGACGCACCGGCCTCGCAATAGGATGAAGAGAAGGTACAACTTAATTCATCTAGTGAGAGCTTGGGCCATATTCTTGTTTCGACACATTTTAGTAAATAAATTATCCTACCTATATGAGATACTTACTTGTGACTTTGCTTGCGTAATTAATTAAAATAATATATTTTATTGAATCAATTATAATAAACGACATAAATCAAAACAGGAATGTGCCGACCGAAAAAGGAATCAATCAAAATTCACGATCTCGGATAGCTATAATTGGAGTTCGCAATTATTGTCCTTTGAAATGCGATGGGAAATCAAGACGGTTACGCAAATAGAATAAATATGTACAACAAGGGATTTAAATCAGTTTATACGAATATAATTTCACGTGTTCACGAAGCAATGCATTGTCATGCTATTTTGTACTTAGAATAATGACTGATACTTATGGTAGATAATATAGTATAATTTTTGTGGTTGTTTGTCTGTCTGTTCCGTCACGTCAACATCTCAACCGATAGGCTTATAGCCTAGAGATGGACATAGCGTAGGTATTTTGCTCCAGGAAACTGAAGTATCCGGAGCAGTTAAACTACTTCTATGCAAACGGAGCCGCGAGGCAAAAGCTAAAGGCAAAGCTAGTACTCCACATGCGAATGCTCTTTCTGAAACATTGTTACCAAACAAGACAGTACCAGGATCAGACCATAAATACTATGTCTATTAGAACTTTTGAATGTTCACCTACACCTGTATCGAAAAACGTAACTCAGTTTCCTCGAACTCACCCAATCAAATAAATTTTAACTAAATTTTCGCTTCTTATTCTCGTTAACGTCGAAACGAAAAATGTTCATTGGAACTTAAGATGCTTTCCACTTTCCACACGGTGCGAACGAGGCAATTATGGGTTGACCAATGCTACCCTTAGTAAAATGGTAGCATCAGTAATTTAAAACCGATGAAAAATTCAACTCTTTGCGGTTAGTAATATGGTCGCTTTTGCAATGAGAGTTTATAAAAGATACGACCTTTTATCCGAAAGGACCATAATGAAAGGGGGTCGTGTGTTTACTCTGGCACAGTGGTTTAGTGCGTGTGTGTGAAGTCCTTTAATGTGCTAATGTTATTGGCTCGATAGTTTTCGGTGACGCCTCTGACTACGCACTCGGAGCCAAATTTGAGCAACCTTAATAAAGTAGTTCAAAAATCATCAAAATTCATTTAATGTAAATCTAAGCAGAGTGCTTTTGGGAATGTTGTTTATAATCATGCCAATGATGATGTCTACGATGATGATAAACATGAATTAGCAGATATCAGATGACAGAAAGTTGGGTTAACTGAGAACTAAAAGAAAGCAGACAATGATAGTTTGTTTACCGTAAGCATACCACAGCATTTCAAACTAGAACAGGATTGTAAAAAGTTCTTAGAAATGGCTGTTTGCTACACCTAGAACCAGTTCAACATGCTCGGAAATTGTGAGGAAAATGTGTAATATATTCAAATGATAGCGAATTAGCGATAACCTGCAGTGTCAATCACTGTCTCATGCAGACGTGAACATTAAGTTAAATATACCTTACCAGAAACTGTTATAAAGCTACCCTGGTATTAGTAGTGACCTGGCCCACATTTAGATGAATAAATAAGGAACATCGAGGGACAATCTCATACAAATTAACCTACTGTTAAACAAAGCTCTATCCTTATTGATCTATTGAATGTATGAATGTAGTTCTTCGATATAAAGGTCCTGTACAAATCGAATGATACTCGTAATCGTACTATGTAGTGAGTTTTTAACTCGTTTTTTGATCTATTATTAATGCCAAATTGGGTTAGAACTCTCTTCTAGAAGAAGTAACAAGAAAATATTGTGTTAGTTTCTCTAAAGAAGACATTGAAAATTACAAAATGAATGCACTTTAAAAAACCTGGAATATTTTTGTCTCTGGGTTCATTTCTAATCAGCTTATGGTGAGGGACTGCAGAGTAGTAACGAAACTAAATGATCGACGAAATCGATATTCCGACAATAAAAACCATTAACAACATAGCTTTACCTATGTCGTATAGGCAGTCGAAAGTCGAGCCTACCTGTTCCTCCGCTCTGAACTATCTCCGCTATTTGTAGCTGTCCCGGAAGATATATTATCATAAGGAGGTGTCATAACGGGTTATTTATGGGACGACAAGGTCAGGCGGCCATTTTATCGATCCAGTATCGATGTAACTCGAGCCTCGGAGGCTGTGTGGGAGATTGTTTTATCGCTCAGTTTTGGTTACAAAGCGGGAAAGTCGTTATAGTCGTTATGTTGGTAACGGTCCGTTTTCGTTTTGAATGAAGAACTGTTATTCAGTAGTTATGTCGTTTTGTCCACGTTCGTAGGTTATATATTTTGATTGGTAGGTATATTTATGTTCACTGCAGGGTTTATGCATATACCTACCTGCTATAGTCCACTTGGAGACCCAATATAGCATTCTACCAAAGATTAACTGCTAAAATTGGGAAATACTTGCTAAATTCAAAGAGTACTATTAATATTTGTATAGAAAGAAAACATTTTCAAAACGAATGTCTTGAGACATCCCAAGCTCCTGAGAATGTTTAACAACTTGCACATTGATGTTATGATAAACCATCAAAAGGTTGTAAATTGTTCGACATATTGAAGAAACAGATTGTCAGGCACCGAGGACGCTCCTTGTACCTAACCAATGTGGAATTCAGTCTAAATTTACAGAAGCATTGCAAGCGTCTGCGGCTCGCGGTGTATATTAGTGGCAAATACAATTTGAAATTCATTGCGAATTCGAATATAAACCTCTCAGACGACATCGACACGTGGCTTCAGATGTGCTTTGTCTTGAATAAGATCTATGTTGGGAGACCGAAGATATGCTATTTCGAAATATTAATTGTCTATCTTTGCCGCAAGTGACACATTTATTTGAGTACGACTTAGATTCTGTCACTCATCATCCAGAGTCAACGTCTCGAATTCTCAATGCTGTTCTATTTTGCATGCCGCCGGCTCGTGAAAGCCTTGCCTGTGCTGTTGACGTCAGACGTACGAAAATAACCGCCCGTGCCATATCTCGATGAGCATTGAACTATCCTCTAATTAGACCCGCAGCCTTATCCGCTGTCTCAGTGTTACCTGCTGTGCTTCGCTACACTTCAGCCAAGTTACAAGAGTTGAGCGGATCATGAATATTATTTATCGATAAAGGGCACAAAGACCAGCAGTTATAGTGTATACTTTTAGGCATTTAAAAAAATGTAAACAAAACAACCACGTGATATAGTTCGTCAGCCAATAGAAGTAGACAGTGTTAGCCAATAGAAGTAGTTTTGATTGGTTGTTTAACAAAGTCACGTGATTTGGAATGTTTACATTTTTTTAAATACCTAAAAGTATAGACTATAAGCTCAAGACAATTTTTAGTACTAGCCTTATCTTTTCCACGGTCATACCTGCTATCCTGGTGTTGTTTGTAACACTATACGCATTCCTTAGATTTTTGATTGTCAGCATTTATATTTAGCTGAAAACCAGATAAGGACAAGTCATAATTTGGACTTGCAATGAATTAGGATAAACGATAGTCTCCTTAGAATCTAGGTCTTAATTGGTATTGTACCAAATTTTGATGTCGCTTTCGAAAGTTCGTCACTTGTTCCACATCCCTATCCCATCTCCCCGACAGACGACACGGAAATATAGCTGTCCAAACAAACGAGATCCCCGACTATACATTCATCCCGCCCCGTCATCACTCACCGGGCAGCGCCGCGGGGGGCGGCGGGGGCTCACCGGCGCTGGTCAGGCGCATCTTTGATTATCGACGTGGATACTGGTTTCATACAGCTTGTTATTTTGTGTTATGTCAATTAAATTATGTAAGGCCTATTAATGTGGGTTTTGATGGTTCATTCATAGCTATTTGAGCTAAGAACAATATTGACTACACTTTAGGTAAAATGGGAGTGGACACGGACGCCGTTAATACACTTGACGTGGTTTACAATTGAGATGATGAAGAAGAATAGCATTTGTATGAGCCTAATACATTATTACATAGGGAACATGTACAGAGCGCTAAAGAAACTTAAAATAACAAAATTCAAAAAATTCAAAATTATTTATTTTCAACAAAAGTTTTTATACACCGATGTCGAATCCTCCTTTTAAGCTAAATACTTGTATTAGGAGGAATTCGCTCTTTCATACAGGTTGTTGGTAGATATAATGTTAAAAATAAATCTCTAATTAACTTACAACTAAATAATTTGCCAAATCTTTTCCCTTAAGTATATAGCTACTTACAATTTAATAGTTATGTTTACATACGTGCAAGGACACGATTTTCTTTATTCAAACAGATAAGGTTCAGTGAATAAAGTATTAAATTAGATTAAACTTAAATGTGCAAATGAGAGTTATGAGTTAAAGCATATAACAGCGCCTTTCCCATTTGATTTTCAGATGGTGACAACTCTTTGTAACCGACTTTATATATAAAATGTAAGGCATTCAATTGCACACTGAACCTTTTTTTTGCTGTCATCAGATAGACTTGACCAATCGAACGCCTCGGTGTTGTGTCTAAGTTAATTGCAGCACAGATCCTACCGGCTTCTTCCGCCTTCGTCATCAGATCTGCTCCTACCAAATTCTGAATTTCATCCATACAAGTTACTTGCAATATTTAAACGAAACATGATAAACAAACTGTCATGTAAACTTAATAACAGCTTCTCAATTTATTTTAGAAAATAATCAAGTTTTGAATGAAAAATGTTTATATTCCCAAAGCAAACATTTTTGAGAAAATAATAGTTGTTTATTACTTTATTCGGTAGGCACTACTAACTAATTAAAAATGCTGAAATGTATACAGTTAAAAACATATAAATCGGCCAACCATTATGGTGGTTCAGTTATAAAACAAAAGGGCTGCCAGCCACCCAAGCACAGCGAGCTTTGATCTCGCCGAGTGGTCGTCACCACCAGTGGATGGGCCGCTGAGTGGTCACAATACCAAAAGGTTTGACCAACAACCCTCTTTGCTTTGAGGAGTTAAAAAGGCAACAATTAGAAACACAAGGGCGGGTTTTGTGAATTCAGATTTATATTGAGAGAATGTAGAACTAAAGGGTTACCACACAATAAACCTATTTTAGCTCAAGTATTCGATGTCCTTTTCTGTTAAATTCAAATGTCATCATGACGAACAGGACACAGCATATTTCAAGCACACTTTAGCTATTGCGTGTTTATAATTAAGAGGGTTAGAAACTAACGAATATAGGTTATGATTTTTAAAAAAGAAATTACTGAAAACTAAACATGTAGGTAATCAGTTTTTTTCTATCCTTTTAACTGTGGCAATGTTTTCTGGTACCTTATTTGTTGAATATATTGCAACAAACATTGTACAAAACAACGATAATTCATTGTTAAATAACATAGCATTTGTATTGTTATAAATAAACCTTTTGTTTTTTTAGATTGGTTCCTCGGTCTGCGATTCACGTTTTTGTGAATAGTTAAAAGACTTAATCCATTATGTGACAGATACGTCGCCCATTTTGTGAAATACCTCAAGCGAATTCAATAACAAGCAATTATTTCTAAATAAGATGAACATACCATACTGTACTCAGTAGTGAACGTGTTAACTATCGAATATTATGTATATTAACCCTGCCGTGTATGCCCTTTGAATGTCGTGAGCGCGGCAGCCTGCAAATGCCGCGATATTTCAGCTGAATAGGCGCGATCGTAGTCTTATGAGATACGTAGCAACACCGTTATAAGCCGCTCGTAAATAGGTTATATAACAGCCGCATTACAGACTATAAAGACAGTTTTAAGACCACTTTTAAAGCTATTGTTTATAACAACCATTTTTGAAGCTATTGTTTTTAAAGCCTGTTATTGCTACAATTAAAAAAAATTTTGACATTAGGGTAGACACACAACTTATCTTATCTTACAGATGGGCCCTTTCGGGTACAATTGTACCCTTTAGGATCTTTTGTGCAATTACCTTCTTACACACTCAGTTGTTCGAATGTGCAGGTTTCCTCACGATGTTTTTCCTTCACCGTAAAAGCATCGGGTAAATGCACTAATAACCAATAATAGCAAAGAAAACCACCACGCTACGCTGATTGGTTCCCGCGCTTTGAAAAAATGACGTCTGCGCAGGTACATGGGTGAGCCATATCGGTTGTTTTACTGTAGGTACCTACGTGGTGCCCGCGGGGGTTCGGAACACACCACCACTACTCTTGTTACACGCCTTTGTACGCGAAACTATCTAACAATAAAGGTACAACATGTTTCAAAAATACCCAAGAAAGAAATTATAAAATAATGTCAACCCTAGTAAGCTGTCACCTCAGTCACACAACTTCTATGATCGAGATGACAGCTTATTAGGGTTGACATTATTTTTATAAACAAAATAATATTGCATATTTTTGTAAGACGTTCATTTTTTTCAGGGTAGTGATTCTCTCAATAACGACGGTCGGGCGGACGGACGAGTGAATGTCCAAGCGGCGAGTTTAAGTACCGTCAGTGCGAACAAAACATATTTTAGCGCGTGCATTTTCAATTCAGCAGCATGCTTTCTGCCGATGGATCGAACGTATAAGGCTGCTTAATTGAAAATGCACGCGCTAAAATGTGTTTTGTTCGCTCTGACGGGACTACTTAAACTCGCCGCAGCAAAATTTGCTCGTTCGTCCGACCGTCTGTTGCTTTTGAGAGAATAACACCCCAGCTCGTGTTCGAAATAAATGACTGTGACTAAAAAAAAAACTTAAAATATCGTTAGTCATTCGGACCAGAACAGAATCAGACAGCTTTACATTTAATAAACATTTTGATAAAGTAGGATTAGGAATATAAGTTCAAGAATAACGTCTAGCCCGTAAAAGAAATATTGTTTGCTAAATTGCCTATTTCTCTCTATCCGTCTCGGAATTCGTTTCATTTTAGCCCTGGTATTATTTAACGGAGACAGTTTTGATGTCGATTTATAACGAGATTATTATTTTTTTGGCTTATGATATTGAAGCAAGATGCGTAAAACCAGGTTAGAATAAAGATCCAATTGTTAGCGGTATGCATAGCTCTTATTGACTGGAAAGAAATGGCGGCCGAATTTTAAAACAATATGATAACATATCAAAACAATTTGGGTTTACCAGATAGAATTAGAGCCCCAGCTTGCAGAGCCAATCAGGAGCGATTTTGTTAACATAGCGCACTGCTACATCAATACAGTAGTAACTCAAAAACAACTGCATTTGAAAATCGACTTTAATAGGTACAACTTCTTTGAACTTGAAACAAAACTAACAAGGATTTTAAATTGATACTGTTTTGATCTAGCGGTGCATAAAAGTCAACGATTACGAGAGCTTTCTTTTGTGCGAAATAATTTAGCTTGACTTAGTCAACCGACATCTCTCTCAATATAAAAGTCTCGTTAAAAGCTAAGCGTACGGAATACCCCCGTCGGGGGCCAACCGTGTGTCATCCAGACTCCAGCCCGCGCGTGTCAGCCGTCCTCTTCCATGGCAGAACGTTGTAACGGGAACAACGTTGATTACAATATTCATGAAATATCTTTATTGTTTCACTATAAAATGAAAAACTTAGCGCTCTTTTAGATTTCTGGCTAGCTTAAATCAAGGATTTTTAGGAAATAATATAATTTTCCGAGAAGAAAATGGCTGAATGTATTTAAATTGAGCATTTAAATAGACTTTAGGATATCTGGATAGCTTTGGATAACAACTAGGGCCAGACAATTTTGTTTTCTTGTACCTAAATCATAGAACCTAATAAATACATATCTTCCTGCCAGCTACGGAGTAGGAACTTTTGTAAAATAAAAAGCAATCCGTACCCTAATCTAGTTTTTTTCAATTTAATACCAGTAGCTAGTAATATTACAATTATGCTTCAACGTTGTATTTTTTTTACCGTGCAAGTGAAGCCGTGAGAAAATCTTAATGTTTTCAGTATTCATACAATGAAGAATTCGTGGAACACTCTAATGGAAATTTCTAAGCCATCTTGGCATTTATTCCTCTTGAGCTTAAATAATTCGTCCATTTTTTATTTTTTATTTTCGGTCATAGATGATATTTAATTTTGTTGAAGATAAAGCGAGCATATACAATATTGTAAAATTATGTAATGACTTGCTTGCTATTGACTATGCTTTAAATTTAGATATGTGACATAAAATGACATGTTAATCAATGAATTTCCTGAATAAAATGTTTAAATAGGTACCTAGGTAGAACATAAAGTAAAACCTTAAATTAATAGACTTATTGTGGCATTTGATTTGATTTGATTTGATTCTCTCCCAGCCGGTCCTTCAGGCAAAATAGAACTACGTCACATACGTGATGATAACGTCTTTCCATTTAGTTATCCAAAAACAAGTATTTTTTGTTTGTTAATGATGTCACACCACTCCGATAAATGAGCAAACTCGGAAAAAAGTCCGCGGAAAATATAATGAACAAACTTTTCCAATTACATATAGTTTGTTAGTAGACAAAGTGTCTGTACCTATAGCAGAGACTCGCTTCACTTGAAGAGAACTTTTTGTAGTGCTAAATACCTCTGCTAAAAGTCGTCGTGCATACAAAACCTTAAGGACTTAAGCAGTTTTGTTTTAAATATTTCCCTAATAAAAACCAATGGTTGTGTAATGTTTGAGACTATCATTATTTTTAATAATAAATGTGCGAACTTACAACGCCTTCTTGATAATTGCAACTGGCAACCCCATATAGAATTATCCCGCGCTTTTTAAAACTATTTGGCCGCAAGCAAGACTCCACGCCAAAATTTATATTTCGAATGTATAAATTGAATTAAGAACGAATAAAATCTCCAAATTTAATTAAGCGGTCTTATGCCATTAATATTGGGTTTAAGTCTGGGGATAAAGGTGGGAATTGCAATGAAATTTGTTTTGGCGTGCGCAAGGGAATTGTGCAAGTTAATTGTAAAGAAAAACACATGGGGTACGGGTGTTGCCAGGGCTTATAACACAATTAATAATAATCAATTCGATGCTCGGGGAGTCCTCTTTATTGACGGAGGGAATGGAGGCGTAAAATAAATTGATTATTGTGAATATTTACTGACAGATATGTATAATGATATACATCTTAGCCTGTATGTGCAAAATGTGGTTACAGAATTAACAACTGGCTGTTAAAGTTGTTGGTAATTCTGTAGCTCTGCCTACCCCACTCTGGGATGAAGGCGTGACGGTATGTATGTATGTATGTAGATATGTATAAAAGTATTTAAAAAACGTACACGATTTTTTACAAACAGTGTTTGAGTGATTGTGCGTGTTGTTATGATTAAAAACGTCACCAGTCTTTTGCCTATATCGATATATGTACAGTAAGGGAAACTAAAAGACGTACCTTTTTCACTCTTGTCATAATGTGAATAAGAAATAAACAAGTTCGTCTTTCAGTGTCCCGTACCAACCAAAACCTAACCAAATCTAGGTTGGAAATTAGGCTTTATGTAGTTACAAGTAAAACTTGTAATGTTTAAAACGTTTTGGTATCAGTGTTAACCTTTTGTCTACTTATAGTGAACTGATTGTTGAACTAATAATAATAATTGTTAAACAGACGCTGGTAAACATCGGAGCGGAGGCGTCCAAATTTACTGAATTTCAAGCATTAAATCTTTTACGCGAAAGTCGTCAAGTTTCTAACTATCCCCTTTGTTCTCCCACTCAAAATGAGCAAATAGAAAACAAAGTACCTACCAAGTAACTCAAACAAAGTTGCATGCATATTAAATAAGTCGAGAAAACGTTCCGATTTCTCATTAAAACACAAAAGGGAAGCACCTCCCATCCTTTTAGCGTAAACATTGCGAACAAAAGGTAAAAGAAACGGCTAAGACCCATGACATTTGCGAAGAAATAATTAACAAAACATACAGAAATGAACCGTGAAAAACGAACCGACGAATCTAATTATTTTTACCGCCATGACAGCTTTCCCGCGCTTTTGCCGCTCAAAATGGCGTCACGAAAATGGCGGACGCAGATGTCAACAAAACAGCGATATTACGAGACGAGCGTCGTTCAGTAAGCCTTCGAGTTTTGCTATTTATTTTTAAGGAGACATATAACGAAATAATTCCATGTTTGGATATCCCTAACATTGCATTGCTGCTATTGGATATATTCCTATCCTAAACATACCGTTAAGGTACACACTACAATGTTTATTAACCTTGACCAAATTTACATCTGAATTGATAAAAGATAGTTTAAGCAACGTCGGTAAAGAAAGAGAGACTGCACTTACGTAAGTGCGGAGTGATAGCCACGACCACGCAAGTAAGATACAAACGTGCACGGGGATTATGGTTGCATCTTTGATTATTTACTCTCTAGATAGAACTTCAATGACATGAATGCGTCGAAAAATTTATCAGCTAACTGTTAGCCTATAAGTAGCTTTCCGCTCCTTAGTATCAAATGTGTTGTCAAGGGATACAGTCGTGTTACGTGTCAAAATTTATTTTGCTAAAAAGGCACTAAAATGACGAGTTGTGTAATTAAACTTTGTCGAAATTACAAAGGACGTATGAAATCAAACAGCAAAGTCACCTACCACCGGTAAGTAATTCAGAATTCATAGTATTTATTTCAAAAATCCATCAGTTTAATATGTCTAATTAATACGTTTCCATCTTGGCATTATTGTTGGTGTTGCCAGTTTTGAAATCCGAAATTCCCTAGTCCCTAGTGATGTGAGTGTCTAAGTATAGAAGTTACGTTAGGATATGTACGAGTATACATTAAATTAATAATAGAAAACTGTCGAGTGTAAGTCGAGAATAGTGGAAATTGATAAAAATAAATTTTGACTTACAAACTGGAAATTTGACATGGGCTCATTGAAAAAAAAACAATTTGAAAACGGCCAAGTGTGAGTGGATAATAAACGATTTTGTAAACATAACTTATTTTGATTTTGAAACATATGATTTGTAGGAATGCGTATTTACTCGGGTAAAAATTAACTTTTTCAAAATGTCTTCCTTTTATTTTGTTCGGCAAAATTTGTCGGTGAGTGTATTTTATGAATCGAAAACATTAAAGTCAACCCATTCCAATTCGAATCGATACCTATATTTTTAGTTTTTCAAACACTTCACAATAACTAAACCTTACTATGATCATTTTTCCCTGTAAATTAGTAAATATGTCTTTAGCTGGCATCCCTATGTATGCCCACAGAGATAAATAGAATGACGTTTTGCGAGTGTCAGACAAAGGAGTCACGCACACAAGCATACAAAAACTGGCCTGTTTCTGTCGTAGTGATTACAGGGCCACACTCTATCTAGAGAGTAAATAATCAAAGGGTTGCATATTTAACGTACAACATCAAGCAAAATTAAATGAATGAAATATATATATATATATATTGTTTTTTTTAAATTAAAGTACCATCAAAAGTAACATTAAAGCATAGTTAATTAGTGACATTGTCTACTAGATGAGCAAACTTGAGCAAAACGGAATCAACATGGGTCCAATTATGTTATATATCTACCTACAACAAATATGTTAAACTAGCGACCCGCCCTCGCTTCGCTTCGGTTTATATGAGTTTTCTGTAACACCAGTACATAAAATAAAAAAAATATTATACATATAAACCTTCCTCATGAAACCCTCTATCTATTAAAAAAAACCGTATCAAAATCCGTTGCGTAGTTTTAAAGATCTAAGCATACATACCCAAGTAGCATTTCAAGCTGTATATAAGCTGTATTTAAGTTCATTCGTATACTAAAAACTGTATATGTTAGCTGTATAAATGCTGTATAAGCGCTTATACAGCCCTTATAAGAGCAAAAAGGCCCCAAATAATACAGCTTTTAGCGTTATAAGGGCTGTATAGTAGCTGTAGAAGCAATAGATAAGCTGTATAATAGCTGTATTAGAGCTGTTATTCGGTGTACAAGGGAACTATAACACTACAGATAGTCTCTTATAAGTATCTTTTAAGAATAATAGTTTTAAATAAGGTTTTGAAGAGAATTACAAAAGAATAAAATTAACACATGTACGATGAGGATTCGCAACATTGCTTTTACTTATTAATGGCGTACGTATTAACCAGAACTCAAAATAAATAAGTAACAGACTTTAATCACTTTAGCGGATGGTATAACGGTGTAAATAAGTGCCGATTAAAATTTATGGTAAACCTGTGTGTTGTTTGCGGAAAAATATTCACGCGCCAGCTAAATAATCAAGAAAAACCAGGGAAATATACAAATTGGTAAGTATAAAGTGTTTCTTTTTAAGGTTATAATATCAAAATATTCATATTGTAAATACTAAATCTGAGACCAGTCACATTATTTAATGCTGGTAATCATCATACGGCTTTAGATATTGTCAAGTATTTCTTTATTTATACTTTCAAATGTGTTTTTATTCATTCGAAAATGGCGACAATTCTTAAACAGCCTCAACGATATCCGGAGAGCATTATAAGCTTACTAACTGCACTATGTAATCAATGGAGTCACTTATACAGCTTTTAGTCTTTAATCAGCTTTATAATAGAATATTTTTATTCGTTTGGCTGTATTTCGATTCTTCATACATAACTTATAATTCTCATTGACTGCACCCGATCTTTTTCTTTTTTTCCACATTTTACGTCGTAAAACACAATAATGATCCGAATAAATAGTTCGTGCACCTGTCAGTAATACAGACTAAAGCTGTACTATAGTTGTCATTTATTCTTTTAGTTTTATAATACCCTCATAGACGAAGTCATAAAACTAATACTTATAAATACAGACTAACGCTGTACTATAGTTTTCATTTATTCTTTTAGTTTTATAATACCCTCATAGACAGAAGTCATAAAACTACTATACTTATAAGAGTGTAAAATTACGCCACCAGAAATAGTTTTAAAACGGAGTTGACATATACCCTTGTGCAGCAACAAGTGCCAAGTGATACTATAATAACACCTAAAGCTGTAATAAGTAAGTGATTACATGTAAAATACAGCTATTATACAGCTTTAACGATATAATTAGCTTGGAGTGTCACACAATACTTAAAATTTTATAGTAGAGTTTTTATATTCTGATAAGGCACCCTAAGCTTACACGGATTCCTCTATAATGATTTTATACAGCATGAGCTGTATAATAGGTGTTAAATGACTCTTATAAATATTAATGCATTTTTTGAAACTCTTATGCGACTCTTAGAGAACTCTAAGTTCTAAATCGGCTGGTATATTGATGTTGCCGACACTTACGTGCTACTTGGGTATGGACAGACAGCGGGAAGCGACTTTGTTTTATACTATGTAGTGATAGTGATATCCAAACCTTTATGGGGTATAAGTTTTTTTTTTTAAAACAATGCGCGACGCTCATAATGCCTGACGAAAAACACATTATCACAACAAATGCAATTTAAAGCGTCGTGTGATAATGTTAGTGCTTTTAAAACACTTTGTTTCTCATGTTGTGTTATGTAGGTAACATTGATTTAAAAAAATATATGATGAAATTTAAAAAAAAACTAGGCATAACCCAGTATACTTACAGCGTAAAAAAGGCAGTGCTTATCAGTGAAAACTATACAGGCTGATGTTTTTTTATTACACCCCACACTTGTAACAACCTCGGTCTAAAAGTGATTTAATTCCTTCTGGCACAAACACGTTCCTAATGCACTAATGAAAGGCCGGAGTCGCTCAATCGCAGGGGGTGGCATAAAACGTCCATTACTAGCGAATGCATTCATACTACTAATTATAGGGTGAGCACTCTATACATTTTGGGGCAACTGACGATTTTCTTTTGTTCGCTGGCTCAATGACGGGGAAGTGATATGTGCTGGTGATTGGAAACAGTTTTCTTTATGTTGTAGGCGTGTTACATTGTTTTGACGGCGAAAAAGAGGGTGATGCGAAATTCAACTCGCCGTCTGAGGACATTATGTACTTACGTCTATCGTTTTTATAGCCTAGATTTTTTTTATTATTTTGTATTTCGAATCCTTAAGCTTACATTGTTAAGATCCGTACTCATTTTTATTACTACGGTACATTCATATTTTATCACTATCTTATGGAACCTATCTATACTAATATTAGGTCCTTACCTACGAAATTGGTGTTTTATATGGAGAATTTTATGAAAACGGTGGTTTTGCATACATTAAATTTTGCGGATTATTTAGTAACGTCAAATGCAAACCAAACAAAATTCTGTCAGGAATGTTGGACACTTCTAAGCTATACTATACATATCTTAATTACTTAAATATAGTTAGCTTCATAAAACTCTGCGTAATTGAAACACTTGAACTCACAGCACATGAAAAGAGTTGAGTTCACACTTTAATTTTAAACATTAAGTAAGAAATTGAACCATATTATTTGTATCTAAAACCTTTATAACATAGTGTATTGAATATTTTTTAAAAGAATTTACAAGTTAAAATTGAAATGAATAAATTCCGTACGAAATAAAACACGTAAAAAAACGCCAATTTCATAGGTAAGGACCCAATATTATAAAGCTGAAGAGTTTGTTTGTTTGTTTGCTTGAACGCGCTAATCTCAGGAACTACTGGTCCAATTTGAAAAATTATTTTAGTGTTAGATAACCCATTTATCGAGAAAGGCTATATGTCATAATCCCAGTTTTACTACAAACATGTTGGTTTACTGCTGATTTTAAAGCAAAAGCAATCGCGGCCGGTTAATAATATTAAACAAAATGTGGTCCCACTATTGTGACAATACTTATAACCCAACAAGCAGTCAATTATAATGATTAATGGGCAGGGGAACGGTTAAATATCCTAAGTTACTAATTACACGAGGGTTGTTATAGCCTGAAAAGATTTTATCTCGTTGATAAATCTATTCAGTCATAATTATAGAGAACATGTTTTGATTACTGATTTACTGCACTGCTTTGAAAAAATACGGAAATAAAAGTTTAAAAATATACGTAAGTAAGTGAAGTGAATTACTATCATAGGAATTAGGAGTAAAATATAGCTCTAGACACAGCTTAAAATGGCTGCTATGCTATTTAGTGTTTTTAAAAGAAGAGTCTTTGTATTCTCGTTGATGTATCTTATATTGTATTCGTTCTGACAAAAGACGCACACTCTCATCCCCATACATAATCCCCAATCTCAAAACCCGGAGATTGGAAACCATCGAATTCGGTTCATCCTTTATTATTTCACCGCACACCTAATAAGAGCCTGTATAAGCTCGCTTATACAGGGTGGTGTTTCCACGCTCATACATATTAATCCGGCGGGTGACGCATTGAATGACTCTCGTCGGCTTTCAGGACACCCTGTATTTACTGCAGTCTGAGGCGATTTTGCGGCTGTTTGTTTTACAACGACGCTTATGACACTAATTAAATTGGGATATCTGCGCGGCATTCTCTTTCCATTTACCAATTTCAATTATCGTGTTACTAAAGTCACAAAATATTGCTTAAAATGTGAAAAATATTACCCATCTTCCACGCTAAAATATATTGATGACATTGAAATTAAAATTATATTAAAAACTGGTTTCAAAAATATACACAACAATAATGAACCAATTCTAAGCCAACGAATTCAAGAGAACATCTTAAAACATTAAGTATTATTGACAATGAATTCTACCAAAATAATTTAAAACGTTGGCAACACCGAACGTAATAATTCATTTAATAATGATCCCTACCTGAGGTCACCGTCATTAGCGCTCATTACAATCCTTTACTTTTCTGCATTTAAAACCAACCAATCATCCGACGCGTCCTACAATAATACTTATCCGGAGCCGCTCCGGTTAATTAAATTAGACTGTGTTTATTTAGGTCTATCGGTTTATCTTGACCCCTAACCTCTGCCCCCGGTTCAGATGATATAAGTAGTTTAGGTGCAAATGGAAACTGACTGTATTATTGAGAAGATTTTTACGAGGATCACTTAAAAAAATATCAGCATGTAGCTTATATTGCTATAACTAACAATAATATACAGGTTGATTTTACTGTCATTTTGGGACACGACCAGCATTACAACACGATTTTTCGAAATTATTTTACTTGTCAAACCTTTAAAAATCGGTAATTTATTTTAATAGTGTTTTCAAGCATAAATTTGAACTTTTTCTAGCTAAGTACGTATACTCCTTTTACAATCAACTGACCCTGGCTGTATAAGACACATGGCTTACTTTAATTATTCAATGCTAACGGAGTTTGCGGTAAATCTATAAGAGACTGAATGCCGATACCAATTCTTAATTTGACTTACCTCTAAGAATAGATGTGGATCGATGTCTTGTTAGGCTGAGACACTTTCTTGTATCCCCGTTTAAAGTACAACAGACAACTTTTAAAGCGGTTCAACGTTCTGCAGAGTCTATCGGACGGAACGGTCGCCCTGTTGTGTTCCGGGTTAAGGCAGTTGGTAAACAATGCAATGAGGTTGCAAATGTCCATGAGCCTCAGAGTCTAATCATCAGGTTGTGCGCTAGTTGCTTTCCAAATCAAACAAAAAAATTACCTTCTTTTGACCAGTCAGCCTGTTGGCAACTTCTTTTGTTTACATACACATATATTAAATCACGCCCGTTTCCCAGAGGTGTAGGCAGAGACCACTTCTTTCCACTTGCTACGATCCTGACAAATCTCTTTCGCTTCTCCCACATTCATACATCGAGTCATGCACGCACGTCGGTTTCGGGTACTTAAGATTCGGCCCTTTTCCAGTATTTCTCCGATTTGACTCGAAAAAGCACACCTACCACTTTCGATCTGTATATCTCTTTCGTCAATCTTCTTTCATTCTTTCTTTTGTTTCTTTATAGGAATATTATATTTTATTACACTATGAGGGAAAAAAAATAATTTGATCACAATGAAAGATAAAACCTTGGTTCAAACGGTAACGTGAAACTTTTAACAAATAATGTTTTTTTTAATACTCGCAGCTGTTGGCCGCCGAATAAAGAATAATCATATTTGCATATATCTGGCAGAGACGTTTTGTAATTCTTCAATAAATGCACAGAGTTTTATTAATTTTATTAAATCATACACTGGAATATTAAATATGCTCAAACGTAAAGTATTTTCAGTATTTTTATAAAATTGGCCACGTGATACGCCGGTCATACGGACAATACCATCATTGCTGAAAAGAAGCGCCGCAAAAACCTCTAACTATCGTGTTCAATAACGCCCAAAGCAATGTTTTACAATTTCGGGGTGACCATTACTTTAAAACGCCATTGAATCCCCCTGTTTGCCGCCATATTGCGACCACAGACTAAAGTAAACTTTGCTAACTAGTATTCCAATCAGTGTTGCCGTCGTCGAAAATGGCCGATGATTTATGTGTCTGCACAGATTCTGCCCGCTGTGAGGGAATTTAATGGATCTAGATGATAATCTAATATTCGAGTTGAATTTACGAGTAAAGATGGGGATAGTGTTACCAGTTTAAATTAATCACGTATTTTCGTTTAATGTACCTGCAACAAAAAAAAATTATAAATTAATACACAGTAAACATATTATTATTATTAAATTAACACAATTAACACAAATTAAAAGAAGGCTTAAAACTATAAGCACATTAAAAGCAATATTGTATTAGAAGAATAAACCAAAACTTATTTAAGGTAGTATCGCACATTTCATATCGATTTCATATTTCAAAAAAATGCCCGTTTTATTGACCGATGAAATCATATATCGCTGCTTAAATACAAAAACGCATTTAAAACTTAAAGTACCTACTCAAAATAGCGTTCCGATTTTAAATGCAACACAGACACGCTTTGGTTTGTGTCGCTTTTGTATTTAAGCAACGATATATATGATTTCATCGGCCAATAAAATGGTCAATTTTTTTCACCTGTATTCGTCAATTATACTTAGTTTAATGGCAGTATTGAAGACCTGAAGAAGCTGTCTGGAAAAGCTTTGGAATATTTTAGGAACGCTAGTTTTAAATTTTAGGTTTTAGCTTATACTTTAATTGTAATAATTATAGCATATAACAATGATTGCAGTGACGTAATAATCGCCATACGACAAATAAATAATAATAATGGTAGAATTCGTTTTCTAACCGGCAACGATTGGCAGGTGATCGCGACATGCGCTCCGCGGGCACCGCCACCGCAATCGAATAGAGAAAATACGAAAAATGTAACAACTGAAATAACTGAAATATTACAAACAAAATGGCCGCTGCCCGGACACCGGATATTGGATAGAGCCATCGAATATTCTATTTTATATCAAGCTTAATTATCTTTTGCCAGTTTCGCGCCATCGGGCTTGGTTTTATGTTCCTACGTTTTTACTCTGTGCTATTTTCGATGGAATACAGCTTGGAATTGACGCGCGAGCGTCACTATAAATAAAATAAACTTTATCTACAATTTTTAGAGCAGCCAGTAGAAAAAATTGCGTGAAATTTGCACCGTCTAAAATTATTTGTACATTTCTATTTTTGTTTGTGTCAGATAGGTCTCTCCATTGTAGGACAATAAAAACGGATGACGAATTCTTTTAAATACTATTTTGTCTTTACTATAGCCGCGTTGTACATTTAAATATCTTGTTGAACCGCAAGCTCAGTATCGGATATGAGCGTAGGGCTTCATACTTATGATGTCTTAGTGGTTAGTCCCACCACAGTGAGGAGTACTTACATTACAATACATTCCTGAGGTTTGTAAGGTTTCTTTAAAGCATTATGTCTATCAAACTAATATTATCAATGCGAAAGCGTGTATGTTTGTTACCCTTAGGTTTGACCTTAATTTACTTTAAGGCTACCATTGATTGGGGACACTGTTTCTATGGGATATCCAAGACAGACGGAGTCACGGCCAGATTACAGAAGCTAGTGTAAATGTAATTATCAATATTTATATAATATTAATATTTATTTATATATATTTGGTGTAAAGGTGGTGGTGGTGGTGGGTGGTGTACCTTTACACCAAAAGCTTAAACTGAAGTCTTGTTATTTTCAAAACATCCTGTACTTATATATTTACAGCTATAACTTAATTTAGTGAATTAAACAAAACGATAACGATCGAAGGACGATCGAAAATGGCTGAAAATTAAATGTAAATTCAACCAATTTTACTTTCTTAGTGAGTCATTGACAGATTTCAACAAAATAATTAATAAAACAATTTAGTAGGAACCATGTTGAACATCCGATTATAATTCGGACGAATTTCCCAGCATTTTCGCAAAACACGACTTTAATTAAGCCCTGAAATGAATAATATGATATCTATCGGAAAACATAGAAATACGGAACAATGAGTAATATATGGCGGAAGAAATAGAAATGCAAGGAGATTTTTCCGTTAATGGCGGTGGAGAAAAGCTGAATAAATATATTTTATTAAGGAGTATTGAGCTTATACTAGGTATGTTATTATAATAATACGAACTGCAAGTTCTTCTTGATAATAAGGTGAGTTATCTCCGCGCATCATGACTTCTTGGCTAATAATATCTGTATCTTAAGTATAAGAGTTAAATGACGACGACGCCTTGGCCTAGTTGGTAGTGACCCTGCCTACGAAGCTAGCGATCCTGGGTTCAAATCCCGGTAAGGGCAGATATTTGTGTGATGAGCGCGAATATTTGTTCCTGAGTCATGAATGTTTTCTATGTATTTAAGTATATATTTCTCTATATAAGTATTTATATTGTTGTCTAGTACCCATAGTACGAGCCTAGAGCTTAGTTTGGGACTAGGTCAATTGGTGTGACATTGTCTCCTGATTTTTATTTGTTTATAAGAGTTAAACTTGAAAAGCGGAACTTTACAGGAGGGTCGTACAATGTTTTCAAAATTAAGTCGGTAGGTATTTCATTTTTTAATAATGAAATACTCACTTCATTTTTAAACGTTTGTCGACGTGTACTGAATTTGGTAAGGATAACAGAAAAAAAATCGTGTATACAATTTTTAAATAAGTAAATACTTAAATAGTACTACTAACAAAATTAAAGTAATTTAAGCACTAACACGCATCATACTAATAAAGAATTTATACTTAAAACTGATAAGGAAATAAATAAGGCTTATTACTATTATTATTGTTATTAACTTTATGATATATACGAGATATATAACGTTACTTTTAATGATAGTAGCTTTTGCCCTCGACACCCTCCATTTTTAGGTTTCCGTACCTAAAGGGAGCGAACGGGACCCTGTTCCTTACTAAGCCTTAGCTGTCCGTATGTCTGTATCTCATGCACCGTGAGTAATAAATATAAAACAAAATTAAAAATAAAGGGAAATGCAAGAATGCTACGGAATGGTTACAACTAACAAGATATAATGCTATAACCATTAGGTATTGTGCATCAAATAAAACAGCTTTCATATTTTCCCCCATTTCCCCCAAAAATCACAATATCGCGTCACTTGGCTCGCCCATTAAGGAACTGTTCGTTACGCCCTTCTGCATTTAATGCATAATTATTTCCCTAAATATCGCTTCTATAAAGTAAACCAAATAAGACCGTTTGGCCAGCTCGTTAGATTTGCTTTTAGCTTGTGTGGAACTTTCCGTGTTAATATGGCAATTCGATTCACATATGACTAGATTGGGCTCGCATGTGTTTTGTTCGTACTATCGCCGCGCACGGCGGAGCGCAGGCCAAGTTCATTACATTAACAGCTGTCTTGTCCGAATTTCTAATCACAATAATATTACACGCACGTGAGTGTGTAAATGCAAGCCGAAATCGATGGAGCAATTTTGATAAAATTTAAACATGGGAATAGCTCATAGCATATCTAACGTCCTGGCTAAACGGTCTTATTTGGTTAACTTTATAGAATCGATATTTAGGGGGAAAAAAAAGTTCAATTTTAAATATACAAAATGGGATAGCTTTACCATTAATTAACATCTAGATACCTTTTAAACCGAAAAGAATGACAGTTCTCGTGGGGAGGCCATTTATTGTTCTAAGCGGGCGGAGTTGCAGGCAGGAACTAGTTCCTATTAATATTAATTTGAATCGACATGTTCTTGTAGTCAATTAAATAACCAATGTTATTAATTTTGTATTGATTACATTAAACTTATGTACTATCACCACCAAATGCAAATGAGTAATCGAATAATCTTTTGACAAATAAGAACAAACATTTTGAAAAGAAGAATTGAGAAATATCTAATAGGGACTCAGAATAACTTAGTACAATTTTCAATGGATTTTTATTATCTACAAAAATACGTAAGAACGTATAATACTATCGTTCGTTACTAAAACGTAGCTAACTAATTTTACATGTGCAGATAACTGTTTTTCAACACCCTGTTATGGTGTTACCACATCATTGTATAGTACGATAGCTCTTAGAAGGTGCTTCACGTTTGTACTTGTGTCTCACTCGCTTCCACACGCTCTTATTAAGAGCGAATGAGACAGAAGTACAAACCCGAAGCACAATCTAAATGCTCACAGACTGTACTAATGTTCCATTGTGTAAAGGGTGTGTATATTCTTCTCTATTTTATTCTGTTAAAAGATTCGTCAACGCCACCCATTACTTAGTCGTTAGTCAAAAAATACAATTTTCAAAAGTTTTCCTGAAGAGCAAAAGTTACCTATCAGGAGCATGGCCGCGGCAAACCCCCGCGTCTGCTGCACCGGCTGCTAATGTGACGTTTGACATCTCAAATTTAGAAATAAAACACATTTTCTGGATATTTTGCGATGTGAAGAAATTGTTGCAGGAATTTCAAGCAAAAAATGTAAACTACAGGTTGTATACAAGGTGTCGCTGGAGGTTCCGTGACTGAGCCAAAAGAAAACTTTTAGAAATATTATTTTGTCAGAAGATCATAATATGGTCAGAGGATGAAATACCAAAATAGTAAGAGATGGGACAGTCATTTGATAGCTATCACTGTCTTAATGACACTTTTACTTTACAACATTTGTTTAAATAATATTTGAAATCACATTCTAGGAAGCGGATCTAACGGTTTCGATGAAATATTCGGTGTAGGGGTTTACGGGGGTGAAATCGGTCTGTCAAACTGTCATCATCGGGAAAATTCGTTTTGAACCCGAAAGAAGCTCGCTCTTCCGGTATAATACCTATTTCAAGTAGATATACTTACCTATTCCAACTTTTTGGAATTAAAAAACCCTCTAAAGCAAGCTCCATCACTTAATTTTTCATAGCTATATCATTGTAAAACAAATCAAATACTGAAGTCTTCATAATATTAAATTATTTCGTTACTGACCACCTAATGCTATTTATATACTACTAGCGACCCGCCCTCGCTTCACTTCCGTTTATGTGAGTATAATATATAGCCTATAGCCTTCCTCGATAAATGGGCTATCTAACACTCA
Organism: Acleris laterana; assembly: GCA_963966035.1. Classification (NCBI taxonomy): domain Eukaryota; kingdom Metazoa; phylum Arthropoda; class Insecta; order Lepidoptera; family Tortricidae; genus Acleris; species Acleris laterana. The sequence continues at coordinate 12,259,267 of OZ014462.1, read as the reverse complement.
AAGAATTATTGAAATCGGACCAGTAGTTCCTGAGAGTGCGTTCAAGCAAACAAACAAACAAACTCTTCAGCTTTATTATATTACTAGCGACCCGCCCTCGCTTCGGTTCGGTTTATGTGAGTATAGCCTTTAGCCTTCCTTGATAAATGGGCTATCAAACACTGAAATATTTTTTAGATTCTGAGAGATTAGCGCGTGCAAGCAAATAAACAAACAAACAAACTCTTCAGCTTTATAATTAGTATAGATGATAAATATTTCTTCAGGAAATACCCTTTTGAACCAAGGTTCAATATCCACGGACCCCTAAAGTTCACGAAACTTCGATCGGGACCCGTCTGAGGCAAAATAACGATCTTAATAGGAGCTAGAAGTGACACGCGGCGGCCGAGGCAACTCTAACTCCGTTATGAGGCGAGGCTAAATATACGGGTGCTGCATTTTTAACACCTGCTTCCAAATTTAGTGTGTACGAGTCAATTAATGGGATCCAATATGGCGGCGTGAGACATCTGTCAGAATATCAATTTTGTATGCACTTTGTGTGTACAGTCCAGTACAGTCACACAAAGTTTAAAAATATGTAGGTACACTCAACCAATATGATTCCTAGGCCACTATGGACTTTGTCAACGTGACGTTGTAAACCAAATCATAGGGAGTCTCTTACGTTTTGGTTGACAACGTCACTTTAACATAGTCCAAAGTGGCCTAGAAATCAAATTGGTTGACTATACTTATATTTGTTTTGTGACACTGCTTACGTGATTAATTATAGATAAATGGTGTTAAGTAGACGTCTATCGAACATGGAGTAAGTATAATTATAGTTTTGCTTGTAAATTAGAGCCTTTTAATAGGTACTTGAAGGTAAAGGTAGTTTTCTTTTCTTCTTTAAATATAGTGCAACTAGAAGAGTGTTAAATATCCGGATCCTTATTCCTTTTGTAATAGATCTCACTAATATTATGATTGCGAAAGTTTGGATGTTTGTTACTCAATCACGCCAGAACGGCTGAACAAATCTGGATGAAATTTGGCATAGAGATAAATTATAGTCTGGAATAGCACATAGGCTAATATTCATCGCAGAAAATGTACTGTTCCCGAGGGAAGAGCGATAAACCACTTTTACGCGGACGGAGTCGCGGGCAACAGCTGTACTTGTTAAAAATGTAAGTATGTGTGTCTATGGTTAAACGCCTCAACTGTGATATGAAATTTGGTCCAGAAAAGTCATTTTTTTATCTCGAAAAATGCAGTTTCCTAAGACATATCGAGAAGCAACGTGTGCGCGAACAGAGACGCGGGAAAAAACCATTTTATCCCTAAACTACGAGACCTAGGCTTTATTTCACGCGTAAGTCTAATACAGCCGTACTTACTCAAGCCTGACGTCATTCATTAATATTTATTAAATACAACGGCGTCTTATATTTATCGAGCGTCTTTCGACTTCGTGATAAAATGTGTAATGTCGGGATTACCCTGGAATCCTTTGAAATATGTAATTTTCTCAGAAATGCTCTTCAAAAAGCAATCTTATATCAAAACACTTAGAGCTCAAGATAGCCGAGCAAATTAACGCAATTAACTCGTCTTATAAACGCACTTCAGTTCTAATCGTCAGTTGTCGGAAACCTTTTTAGGTGAAAATTGTTTATAATATCGATTCTGGATTAAAATATTGGTAATTAATGGAAACTCTAAAATTTTCTTGGACAAAGGACTGGAGGACGGATGATTTGAATATTGTGTGTTATTTACAGGTAAGTATCTATTACAGAAATATACTGACCCCCTTATTTAGAAACGCACATTAAACCTAGTTTAGCTAAAGTGCCCTTGTCACTTTCTTGCAAATTTAAATTTCATAATAACAGATAAGGACCAAGCATATTATAGGACAAATCATATTGATGCATGAAACCCTTAACCATACCACATCACAGTTCCAGTGTTTTTCTTAATATTGGATATTTGTAGCGATCTCTTAAAATCCTGTGTAATGAGTAACCTTGATTCTTAAACACACTATACACCTATTTAAGTTAAAGTATGCTTTGTAACTTTTGTAACAGATGCAAATGTCTCAATTATAGCCTAAGGACGAGGCATATTTGGAGCATGTTTTAACTGTAATGAGTCTTTGAATAAGATGTTAAGACCATAACAAACCTTTCCTTTTAAAATCCTGAAAAGTTATTAAGTAAAACGTGTGCAATTTTGACTATTATTATTCGTATGTAAAAAAACTTGCTATCGTTAACCAAACGTTCACCTCAGTCAATATTTTTGAGCGCAACAGATGTTTCTGTTCGTTTCAACATTACTTAGGTTTTTAGTGTCTATTAGCCATAAAGCTTACTCGATACAATGTTAAGCTTAAGTTTACTACGTATTTAACTATTCCACGTTATTCTGGTTCGCGTAAAAGCACTTTGCGCTGGCTATAAAGGAACATGCAATATTCTATCACCGAGTATTAGTTCCGCCATTTTGAATTTCCTACGTCATATAGTTGTTGTCAAACAGGCGCATCTGTGATGTAACAACAATTACAATAGGAGATTTAACCTTATATTATATCAATAAACAAGATCGTTTGTGAAGTGAGAGTTTTTAAAGGAGATTCAACCCTATATACCAATAAACAAGATCGTTTGTGAAGTGAGAGTTTTTTTAATAGTTGTAATTAATAAAATACATACATATCTACACGCCTTCATTCTCCGAGTGGGGTCGGCAGAGCTACAGAATTACCAACAACTCTAAAAACTTGTTGACAGTTCTGTAACCACATTTTGCACAATCAGGCTAAGATGTTTACCAATGTATGTTAGTGACAGGTAGCAAGACTAGCAAGCCTATCGTATAACAAAAACATTATTTATACAGCATAAAAAAATACATCATTTTATTACGAGTAATTTTACCTTTAATTTTATTTGTGCTGTACTGCAAAGTTTGCCCACGGCAGGATTGAAAATCCTCGACCGTCAAATAATAGTATTCTTTTTCCCTCCTTTAATAAGCTCTATATACCCAGAAGCAAGATTCCACCGAAATATGTACGACTTGTTAAACGACGTCTCCGTAAAGCAGTTTTGATCGTCCTGAAATATTTCCGAAATAAACAGGTCGATTTTAACATTTTCTCGACTCGGAAATTGGACGTCGGGAATATTGAGAGACAGCCCGCGTTTACAAATTAAACTGGTTTTTTATTTGACCTCTTATTTTTTATAAACGGCCGTTTTGTAACAAGTTCTATGTCTTAGCTGTGTCAGACGTCAGCTTGCAAAATATTCTTGAATGTCGTTTATTAAGTTACTAGCTGTTCCCGTGTCCACTTCGTTGGGAAAATTTTCCCGCTAATTCCCGTTCCCGTGGGAATTTCGGCAATTTCTTTCTTAGTCCACCTCTACGGTACCTAAGCTACGTCCCTTCCAAATTTCAAGTGCCTACGTTTAGCCGTTTAGGCTGTGCGTTGATATGTCAGTCAGTCAGTCAGTTTCTCCTTTTATATATTTAGATAGACGTTAGTTATTTGAAGAGATATAAGGATATAACTAAAGGAATGTATTTTTTTTGGAGTGCTTAATTCTAATTATGTGTATGACATAAACATTGGTGTTTGAGAATATCACAATGATCATCATGGAACATCCTGTACATTATTTTTTTATTTTTAGAGCTTACGTTTCCCTAATTGGCCGGCAACGCACCGACAACTCTTGGGTTACTGGTGTTTATGGGGTGGTGATTACTTCCCATCAGGTATCCCGCATGCTCGATTGCTCCCATCCTTGTCAAAAAAACAAGTTTTTAAATCAAAAATGGGACTTATTCGCGTAAAAACAATATACCTCTACACCTCGATGTTTTTCCTGCCAGAACCGGCATATTTGAATAATTAATACAGTAGATTGGCCATATTACGGGTATTTTACAGAGATCTGTCAGGATCGTAACTGGTGGAAAGAAGTGGTGTCTGCCTACCACTAAGGGAAACAGACGTGATTAATTTATGTATGTACATGTTGGTAATTATTTTTAATATTTATGTATATCAGTTCTCAGTAGCCACTATGCATTATCGGTAAGTAAGTAAGTTATTATAAAGTATTTTATTTTATCCAAAATAGGTTTGCGTTTTGGCCTGTTTCACTTGATGTTAAGTAAGTTAACACCTTATTGTATATAGGTAGATTTAAATAAACAAACAATAGTAAGCAATTTTTATGGCAATTTTATTTTTAAAGCACTTCTCCTAAAATCGTTGCAATCTTAAGAAACCCGACACACACAAAATACCTAATTTGAATCAATTACTTCCCCCATTCATTTATTTCCCGTAAAAACCCACCCCCATAAAATTAGCGACCGGCTGTATAATTTGAAATGCAAATTGCACAAAAGAAGTGTCTGTTTTTAGGAAAAAGTCACTGTAATTTGCTTCGTTTGTTTGGTTATAGTTGCTAGTCATGCTTCGATCGGCGTTCGGTGTCTTATTAACGATGTTGGACCAACAAAGGTTTTCTTTATAAGCTGTAATATTAAATTGCCCATCGCCCTGTTTACCGTTCTTTTGTTACGGGCAGGCTTCACTTTAAGCATTTACTTGTCGAAACTAAATCAGCATGTATAGGTATTACACGCTTTAACTTGGTGCATCTTCCCGTTTTAAAGTAACTGTATTACAATTTTATATCTTCCGATGAAAACTTTGATAACAATGCAATAATGTACATTCTACAAAACTTTAAAACTAATTTTCATAGAATTTGGTTGCCAATTTGCCCTCTTTTACGACCACTTTCCAATTTCACGGGTATCGGACCACATTTAGAGGTTGCACAAATGGACGCTTACGTGATATCAGATTCTGAATGTTTACTTCAATATCATTGTCAAACAAATCACATTTATTTCCGTTGTTTAGTTGGCTTCGTGAATAATAATAATGAAAATGTATTCGAAATGTTATCAAACTGTGCAACTAATTTTATTACAACTTGGAAAACGGTTTAGCAGATCATAAAAAATTGCAGTTTGAAAATTTCGACCTTATAATGGCAATTCTGTGACCCAAGTGAAAAAGGATACAAGTACACAAGAGTTAGGTGAAAAAGGATGTAAGTGCAGTTTACTCTGTATATGACGTTTACCCTTTCTTATTAAGCTAAATCAACTTGTCCGTATTCGTATTTACTAGAGTCACAGAATTTAGCTGTAGGCGGCGGGGCAATGCAGTCGGTAAATATACCGCTCACGCTCAATTAGCAATCCTTAAGTAACTATTACATTTTCCAACCTCATTAAAAATTAAAAACAAGAGGGGTCAGGACCCTTTTCACCGCCAAAGGTTATTTCCGACCGCACCCGAGCGGCGCCGAAGCCGACCGAACCAGCGATCAATCAAAACCAGTGTCTCCCACCATTTATCTTCCAAAACGCATATTAAAAGAAAAAAACGGAAATATACCGGGGCTCGGGGAATTATTCATGTCGCGGGAAATGGGAAAACGGACGGGGGTTCTGTGATTTTTGTTTTTTTTTTCAAGATTTTGTCTTTCCAGTTGGCCTAGTTTACTGTTTGACTGGGAAGCTGGTTTGATTTTTAATAGAAAAGTATTCTATGCTAAGCATAGAAGAATATCCCTGTATTTTTTTGGGTTTACATACATTTATAAACTAACGCCTTCGTTCCCAGAGAGGGGTAGGCAGGGCAAGCAACCACAACTCTAAAAACTTGTTAATAATTCTGTAACCACATTTCGCACAATTAGGCTAAGATGTTTACCAGCGTATTCGTGACAGGTTGCAAGTCCATTGCCTAACACTAAATGCCTCTATTCCCTAGTCGCCTCTTATGATATCCACGGTGCATGGAGTAGCACTATTCTAACCCGGCAACCACACGGGAAAAACGGGGTTTTTGGGTTTAAAAGCATAATACTCTCTTATATCTTCAATCCCTAAACTGACAGCCAGCGACTTCTTCATCAGCCTCTAACATCATAAGTAAATGTAACAAACAAACAAACATTTACTCGTTTTAAATCAGTAGTAATGATTTGTATACCTACCCCCTTACTAATAAACGTTGAGTAGCGGTGGTATAGCTATACAATGTTTTGTCCTTATCTGTCGAATTCAAATATCACAATGACAGATAAGGACAAAACATTGTACAGCTACACCACCGTTAATCAACGTTTATTAGTCAGGGGGCTACTGTATAGAGTAAGACCGTTCATACAAAGTTTCACAATTTTATTACGAGTTCCAGTTATTTTTAGACTCCCCGCGCAACCCTAAAGCTTTCGATTCCGCCGTCGGACAGTTGCGGAATTATGTGCAAAAAATAAATACTGCTCTCAGTTTCCCTTATTTAGAAGCTTCGAAATTTGATGGTCATATCGAACCGAATCCAGAATAAGTATAAAATTGTGAAGTCAAAAAACTTTTTAAAATTAAGTACTTATCGGTTTGGAAAGCAAAAACATAGAAGCATATTTTTGAAATACACAATCCGAACCATTTATGTACAGTCAACAATAAGAATAAATATTTGCACGTTGCAAAAATATTTATATATCAACTTGATTGTTATGGTATCATGGTATATGTACAGTCAACCAATTTGATTTCTAGGCCACTTTGGACTATGTTAAAGTGACGTTGTCAACCAAAACGTAAGAGACTCCCTATGATTTGGTTTACAACGTCACGTTGACAAAGTCCACCGTGGCCTAGGAATCAAATTGGTTGACTGTACCTACATATTTTTAAACTTTATGTGAATATATATTGCTGATCACGTCACTACTTTTGTTAAGTAAAATTGAAAAGCGACTAAATCAATCGAAATCACTGATAACACGAACTAAAATAGATGAATCAACATAAGTACTCGTTCTGTGGCATAACTTAAAACCACAACCCAACTTTACAAAACAAACTAGAATTAGCTCCAAACGAGATCAAAACGAACAGCGAGGTCTAACTAGCATCTAATACCTCAGCCGAGTGAAATTCCGCTCCTGCAATTTGGACCGTTCAAAACAAAACAATAAATTGGATTATGCATTTATTCTGGACCCGTGCGCTGCGCAGACGCAAAAACGACACAATGGAATCCTAAATTGAACTTTGGTTTTCGACGCGGTTAAAAGCTTTCGGTGTGGTATCAATCAAATGCGTCGTTATGTTTATCCTGGTTTTAAATTAGAGGACGCTGCGGTTGGAGAGGGACGGGGGATGTGAATGTGGAAGAGGTTTGATTGCTTTTTGTAATTGTGTTCAGATGATTATAACAATGTTTGGTTGGACAAAGATAACGAGACAATAAACAAGAAATGGGAAGAACTGGAAATCTCGAATGATAACGCAACATTTCTGGCAATTATTAAACTTTATGACATTTTATTTTATTTTATTTTATTTATTTGGAAAGCAAGCAGAAATAAGTGAGCGGGAAATAAGGTTTCTGATTCATATTATAAACATTCACTTATTCCCTTAACAGCTCTCACTGAAACATACAAAGAAATTCATTATACTACACTTAACTTATTTATCTAAATAACAAGAATGACAAAGTGCAAAATAAGTACCTACCAGACTAGAAACAGTCTAGTGAGTTGATATCGTCCATTATAAATTGTATACATATTATTAAACATTATTAGTAGCCAAATCCAGTATTTTCTTTTTAAATTGCTGTTTGGTGACATTAAATATGTCGACCGAAATCCAGGACTTATTATATGCATCGCAAATACGGTGCAAGGGTGCGCGAACCCCGGCGTGGGTGGAGGAGAGCGGCACGGCGAACGAGGCCCGGGACTGCAGGGAGCGCGCACTGCGAGTAGGGGCTCTAAAGCGGAGTTGGCCAAGAAGTTCGGAGCTTTTATAGTTGCCTCTACAGATATCAAATAGGGTGGTTGCATCGGTCATTTTACGTCGATCTTCAAGAGAGGGCAAATGGTACTTTTTGAGGAGATCAATGTATGATATTTTTTTACCCGTTAATCTTCGATGCATAGACCTCAGGAACCTTTTTTGTACCATTTCAATGGCCTTGGTATATTTACTATACTTAGGGTTCCAAATCACCGAAGCATACTCAAGGATTGGTCTTACAAGAGCCTTATAGAGCAGTAAATATGACTTCGCAGTTTTAAAAGGCTTTGCAGATCGTATTACAAATCCCAACATTCGCATAGCTTTGGAGATAATGTTATCAATATGGTCATTGAAATGCAACTTTTCATCAAATACAACTCCTAGATCACGACAGCTGTTGACCTTGTTTATAGTGCCGTTACCAATGCTATAATCATGTCTGACAATATTTTTTCGGTTCTTGGTAAATGTTAGTTGCATACATTTGTCTACAGCAAGTTGCAGTTTGTTGAGTTGACAGTAGTTATAAAACAAATCCAAATCTCGTTGAAACATATTGCAGTCATCAACAGTTTTTATAGTTTTATAAATTTTGAGATCATCCGCATACATCACAAAATTACAGTTCGGAAAACAATGCTTGATATCATTAATAAAAATAATGTACAGCAGTGGTCCCAATATTGAGCCCTGAATTACACCGGATGTGACCTCGGTTTCCGTAGACTTATGACCATTGACTACAATTATTTGGGTTCTGTTAGTTAAGTAAGAAATAAACCAGCGAAGGAGGTTTCCACGAATACCATTGAACGCTTATTTCTTAAGTAGAAGCAGGTGGTCCACCTTATCGAATGCCTTCCGGAAATCAGTAAAAATTACGTCTACTTGCTCCCTCGCATCCATTGACTCAAACAAATAATTAGTGTAAAGCAACAGATTAGTAACAGTGGACTTATTTTTCATAAATCCGTGTTGCTCAGGAGCAAGGTTTCCTTCAACGGACGGATAGACGATGTCATGTATGAGTCCCTCGAATATTTTTGGGATACATGATTGGACCGAAATGGGTCTATAATTTAACATCTGTCCTTTAGAACCAGACTTATGAATGGGAGTTACATGGGACACTTTCCAGCGATGGGGAAAGACACCCGTAGACAAACATTTATTAAAAATTATATGAAGTGGAGTCAGTAGAGCTTCAGCCGTGTTTTTAATAAAATATGGATTAATTTTATCTGGTCCAGCACCTTTATTGACATGAAACCTAATTAGTTTAAAATAAAAGAGAAACTAGGCTCAAACAAACAAACAAAGTTGCACAACGACACAGAAGGAATGATTATGAAAGTCTTTTAGTCCATTCCCATAAGAAACAACTTGGAAGTATCAAATCTACATTCAAACTTATGTGCCATAACAAGCTAAGCCTATAACAAACTCCAACGTACTCTAAGTAGAAATCAAGTGTATCACTTTAGGCATACAGTGTATGGATGTTGTGTTAAAACCAACACATCAATGATTCAGAATAAAACACGTCAGAACGCTTGTGCGAGATTGAATTTCACCTGCGCCTGTCGTCTATTTGTACTCGCTCACACACACGTCTACAAACGAAAGGTTTAGCTGTATCATTCCCTGTTCATACTTTCACATGCAACTGCACATTGTGGTGCAACCTGCGTACGGAACGATCATTTTGCATACATTATTGTGGGCTCAAGTTAAAGGTAATGATGGCTGATTAAGGATCGTGATTAGTGATTGATTTATTGAATCTATCGAGTTTAGGATGGTGATTAGAGTTATACTAAGAATCGATAGTTTCAGGATGGTAGTGATCAAAAGCAATCGAAGGTTTTTTTACTTACATACATACATACATAAACTCACGCCTTTATTCCCAGTGTGGGGTAGGCAGAGCTACAGAATTTCCAACAACTATAAAAACTTTTGATAATTCTGTAACCACATTTTGCACACTTAGGCGAAGATGTTTACCAGTGTATTAGTGACAGGTTGCAAACCCATCGCCTAACAATACTACACGTTGTTTTTTTACTTTTCTGAATATAAACGCTAAATAATTTGGGGCCTAGTCGCGTAATTACATAAGTGTTTTAATTTTGATTAAAAACGATTGTGTTCTCAAGTAAAAAAGAAAAGCTGGGTTAACTATCTTATTCTAGAATACTTGGGGAATATAATTTTTCAAGTTTTTGAAGCAATAGTGGTAGTATATTAATGGCGGTGGTGGGGTTATATTAAGATGGTAAATTAATAAATCTGCCTAGCACACGTTGTTCCAATAGAAAAACTGGCGATAAATACCAAAAAAAAAGTAGAAGATGTATCTAAACAACTTGATTTAAGGCAATTTGTACAGAAATAAGTCCTTATGAAAGCGCAATTAGTAGTTAACATATTAACAAAACAAATAGGTTCTCCTCTTGCACCGTAGGCTTACTGCACAAAGTAAATTGCATTAGGCTCGCTTACAAGTATGGCATGATAAATGGGATCGAGTTGAATGTATTTATTAGTTCCGTGTTTCTAATACATGAATAATCATGATGAAAATATTAATTTCACAAAGAAAACGTTTTGTTTAGTACAAACAGCGATTTCTAATAGATGAATAGTGGATATTGCAAATGAAACCAAATAGATTCTGAAAAAATATTTAGCAAGTGACTGCGGAGAGCGTGTTACCCAGTGTACGGAATTTTCACGGCAAACAAAAGACTGTCGCAAATTTACTAGGGTAAGAAATGATTTTTCATCGATATCGATAGTAAAATAAATAATGGTCCACCAAATAAATATAAATATATTATAAAATACATTAGGTTTGTGTAAAGTTATATCGAAACAGATTCAATTTCTTCTTCAAAATCCACACCAGTACACACAGTAGCACATGCCATTTTATTTGGTTTCTGATAGTGATAAGAGTAGATAGTCATTAATTTTTTTTTTCGACTTTCTCTGGGAGTAAACGGTTCCGTTTATCACTATAAAAATTCAATTCAAATTCGGCAAAAGGACGGGTTATTCAATATTTTCATTAAAAACAAGATGTCGTTAAGGCTTAAATAATAACTTTTACACTGAATAATCTCTGAATTACTGTTTTTTTTTTGCATATTATTTTAAATTATAAAATATTCCATAGTAATTCTCGATATCGATGAAAAATTATTTCTTACCCTAGTAAATTTGCGACAGTCTTTTGTTTTGCCGTGAAAATTCCGAACACTGGTAATGTAACCGGTGGATATCAAAACCAAGATCTTCAGTTTTTTAATGTAAACTGAGTCAATACTAGGTCAATTAGTCTGGTAAACTAAACGGAATTCTGTTTAATAATAGTATGGTCAACATCATAAGTAGTCTGTTCCATGACGCTTTTACTTCAAAAACCAAACGCCATGTTGATTTTACTTCAAAATTAAAGGCGTCCACTATCGAGTGTACGAATACTTACTTCTTCGGGCATTCGTTATGGATCTTTTCAATTTTGCAATGATCGTTGTAGAGTCAAATACTTCTACTTCAAACCAATCCAGCAACTTGGAGTTTTCATATTTTTCTCCCAAGTTGCTCAGCACACCGGACCATATATTCGAAGTGCAGACAATTCATTTTTCAAATGGCGTGGCGGTCGGCGAAGTTCCCGACTCCGAAGTTCTACAGAAAGTTGGCAAACTTTCGATATTCGTATCCGCCCGACCGAAGGGATCCCGGTTGGATTTTGACCGCACGAAACGAACTTGTGATTCCGGATCTATAAGTCAGTTATGTATTTCGATCTTAACCACATCTTGGTTATTTTGAAGCTAAAACTTGAGAAGTTTACTTACCATACATAAATCTATTGCTAGAACTCCGTCACTGAAGCAAAATGTCTGTGATAAGAATTTCAATCCTTTCTTTTGATCTTTAGTTAAGAACTGAAGAGACTAGCAATGTATTCTAACTTGTCGGCATAAACATAAAATTTATGCAGCATAAAACGAATGAAACGATGTTAATATTGAGTTTGAAAGCAGGACACGTATATTCGTAGTTTAGTGCAAGAATGTCTTATTCAGCCGTGGTTTTATTGTACTCGATGACGCCCTGATACGTGCGAATGTTTTGCGTCTGTATCCTCTTTAGAATCGTAAGTGGATAAATTATTAACGAGCTTCTTTCTTACTTATACTTATAGTAAACATTAAAAAATTAAAAATTCATACTCGTAATATAATTTAGAGATAAGAATTACTGCTTCATTAAATGTATTTTTATAATGTCACTCACAATAATATTTCCATAGTGAAAATGTAACTGGATATGAGAAAACAAGTCTGACTCAACGTCTGCATTTCTTAAATTAATTAGTACCACCTAAAGCTTTCTACCTAATGACAAACAAGTATAACGCCCTAAAGCTTCATAAAACACACGTCTAGACGACACAAGACGGCCCAATCTAATTTTGAAATACGTAACTAAAGCCTTCTCAGAAAATGAGGGTGGTATGCAAAAGCAAGCCGAGTTGGTTTCGGGTGTACCTCAAGGAAGCGTATTGAGGCAACATGTGCATATTATATTCCACATGTGAATTTGACTCCGGGTTTTAAGTTTACAGTTGATCTTGAATTTGATATTTAAAACAGGAGCATAACATATACATCGTTTGTAGGTTAACAACCGTCAAATAGAGAATCGTAGGTTCAGCCGGAATTAGATAATTACAGCAATAAGCAATCACGACACGATATTTTTTTCAAAAGTACCGTATACTTCTTTCTACGCTGTTACATTGAGCGTTAATTCCTCAATCCGAGCCTTAGTGGAAAAGGTTTTGGCCCCACGTTGGGAATTTCAGCTGTAAGGTCAATTAAGTTACAAAAGCTATTAAAATAAAACTTGCCGACAGCACAAACATGTTACAACTGTTACAACATAGCGGGAACACAAGAAAACACTCTGCTCCGTCCCTTAAAGATCCAAAGGGTAATTAGTGAGAATTACCGCGGCTCGCTGGTTTCTTGTTCCTGTTTGAACTGCTCTATTCATATTTGAACATTTCGGTCTGAGACATGTTCTGACCTAAAGTTTTGGGTGTGTTTGGTTGGCTAAATAACCGTGGTGCTTACTTGATGTCGTATTATATGACGGCAAGGAAGGATTAAATCTGCCACAGTAAAGTTAAGAACTAAAGATCAGCCAAAGTTAATTGCTTTAAAACACTCAACACTTAGTACCTACAAGACCAATTACAATGATTGACTTTGTTTAATTGATATCGTTAACATTCGTTTTCAATATTAATTTCCTTGTCGTTAAAAAGACGCCGTACCATGTGCCTACTTGTCTTTTTGAAATACTTAAAACTGATGAGTTAGTCTCATTTTCCAATTTGTAAGCCCCCTTATTTCAGACCGCTCTATTACCGACCGGTTTTCGTGAAACTTAGTAAGAACCATATCAATTAAACTAGCGGTATTTAAAAAAGGAACCCGTTTATGATCGATCCATTCGTTTTTAAGCTACGATGCCAAACCCTTTGTTTCTGTAAGAGGTCAAAAGACAAAAAATTACCCAATATTCTAATAGTAACAACTAACATACATAAGTCATATGTCATCTGTAAATCAAATAGAGCAACCGAACGCCTCCCCTCGGCAAGCGCGCGCCGACAACACGCTGCCTGCGGACCGCAACAAAGACCCAAAGCTCGCTACTGATACTTGCCTGCAAATCTCTGGTACACTCGGCCCCGACACTATTTACATTTCTACCTTTGTGAGTTTTCCATTTCTTATTCGAATATTGGAGAAGCACAATACTAAATTTAATCAACAATATGTTTTTTACTAATGTCGGGAGAAATCTTGTGTAGGGTTAAGTTCCTATTTGTACTTGGTTTTTCATGTGATATTGCCTGTGTTTTGTATTTTTTTTAATTCTTATATAATAAAGATTAAAATATATACTTAATTGCTAAATTCAAACAGAATGACAAACGATTATAGTGCATTAAATATAATGAAATGAAAAATTATCCATTGCACACACATTAAACAAAAAACTTCTGGAAAACAAAACGACATAGCTAATGTAAATCACTTCAAAGTGTGACGAATATTTAATTTCAATACAAATATCAAGTAGGTAATAATAATTTGAATGACATTAAGGTATACAGTCAAAGAAATTGAGTCCTAGGTCACTTTAAGCTCTGTCACACTGTGACGTCTGTGACACTGTAGATAGTTTAGTTTATTTATTTCATGAAACAAATTACAATATAAGTTTGCATTATTACCATGTCAAAATTAAAAGAATCGCATCATGATTGTCAAAAACTAATAAGATAATAAAATTAAAATTAATAATACAAATCATTTCACCAATAGGGATCGTCTTAATAATTTAAAAATAACATGAAATAAAATAAAATAACGGTCAAAAATATACAATAGTCACAAAAAAAAAAAAGGTACAAAAGTTATCAGAAAAATGTCATACACTAGAGCTACAGAATTAATTCCATGTACTCGTCTACTGAGTACAGAGGGTTATCCAACAAAAGGTTTCTCAGTCGACGCCTAAATGTTTCGTCAGATGGTTCAGATCTCAAATCTGCGGGTAGGTGCTCGAAGTAGGTCGGGCCAATGACACGGGGGTTCTTTTCCGCAAGTGCCATGCGACGGGGAACTGTTCTTAAGCGTCCAGTGGTTCGGAGCTGTTTGCCCGGAATGTCCACGCGTGCAAACTGAGATATTGTTATTTTTTACGAATACTATAATTTCTAATAAGTATTATGAGTAGTGCGTCAATATGCGTTGAGATGTGAATAAATCTCGACAAGAGTGCCTAGGTTTTACTCCGACAAGTGTACGGATGGCACGTTTTTGCACAATTAGGACCCTTTTGGCGTTTGTGGAGTTACCCCAAATGAGACTGCCGTAGGACATAAGAGAGTGAAAGTGAGCAAAATACACTTGTTTTAACGCGTCCCCCGAGATGAGTGGCTTCAATTTTTTCAACGCAAAAACAGCACTACTCAACCTTTCACAGAGACCGTCAACATGGCACTTCCAGTTCAAATTTGAGTCAATCATAAACCCAAGGAACCTGCTCTCATTGCACAGAGGCATCGGGCAGCTCACCATGCACGACGGTATTGCAACTTGTCGACCAGAAAAAAGCATGATACTCGATTTTGTAACATTTAACAAAAGCCCGTTCGCTAAAAACCAGGTCTGCAGCTGAGAACAAGCTTCGCTAACCTTGACACTTAGTTGCTCATAGTCCCTTGCACTGACTACCACGGTTGTATCATCCGCAAATAGTACAGACAGGCCAGCCACAATGCTTGACGGAAGATCATTAATAAATAATAAAAAAAGGGTATTTCCGAGGGAAGACCCTTGAGGAATACCTAATTCACTGAAACCTACGTCAGATTTCAGCATTTTACCGTTTGCTGGCATCTTTACCACTTGCTTTCGATCCGTCAGAAATGAGGCGAACAGTTTATGGGCGTTTTGTTGAATACCATATAATTTTAATTTATTCAAAAGTAACGTGTGGCTAAACTGCCGTGCTAGTGTAAAAGGCGACTTTTCGACAAAAGACACTTTCGAGATAATCATAAAAAAGTGATCGAAATCTTCATTTTTATATTTCTTGGAAATTTAAACAGATATTGAAATGAAACTTTTTGTGTCGGATAGATATTGTATTTTACTAGTTTTCTACATAAGTATTATATTTTTATTACCTGCAGTTTTTTTTTAACACGCATTTTTTCCTTTTTGCTTAGTAGCCGATAAATAATTGCCACTCAAGAACAAGCAAAAAGGCGGTATGTGAGCACTATACCGCCTTATAGGCTAGTTTCTTCTTCATACGTCTACATAATAAACTAGGGCTTGAACGTATCGCAGAAATGCTTGATTAAAAAGACGTATTTGTAACATACCGCCTTATTGCTTAGTACAAAATATTTTTTGAACGATTCTGATCTAAATAATAACACCAAATGAAAGAAATACGTTTATCTTGTCTAGTAAGCGATTCAGAAAAATATGGTTTGTTTTCATATCGATCATTTTGTATTTGAATACTAATCTAAAAAAACGTATGTCTTCAAAAGTCAGACGAAATACGGTTTTTTAATCTAGTAGGTACTAGGTACTACGATGAAAGGTTAGACTAAATGCTAATTAAAACCATCATAAATTCGGTACAAATATATTTCAAATAAACAAAATTTAACAATTAAATCACAGAAAAAAAAAGGATTATTTCTTCCAAGATGGTGTAAAGTCGGGGTCGATAGAAATGATAAAAGATGTAAACAAATCAGTACTGTTTGACACATAAACTCAATATGTCTGCAGACGAGTTTTGAAATAGAAAACTTTTTTTTTCTGTGTTTTTTCGGCTGGTAATTTTTTTTTATACTGCCAGTGTCACTGGACGAGTCAGATGGTAGGTATATAATATTTATCTAACAGGGAGTCGTCGAAGTCAAAGTCAAAGCCAAATAATGGACTTATGTTCTCGACAGGTTCTTCTACATTGCAACTTGAATGCGGTTTTTGTTTATGTGTTATTTGTTTGTTATTTAAGACTGCGCCGAGCGTCCAGTGGCGCCCTCATTACTTTTATTGTGTTTTCTAATAAACTAAAGTATTTTCTTGAAATTGGACGAAATGTGTTTGTACTACAAATGAAAACACAACTTATAGGGTAAATCATATAGTTTAATAACAATAATTCACCTTCGAGTAATTAACTTAACGAAAAAAAGTGGCCACCTTTTCCCGTTAAGCTGACTACTCAAACGGTACCTAATTGTTATTAAAGTTTGTTACGTATCCCATAAATTGTGTTTATACTTGCGCTACAAACACATTTTGTTTGGTTCCAAGGAAATTCGTTAGTTAATTAGAAAACCCAATAACAGTAATGAGGGCGCCACTGGACGCTCGGCGCAGTCTTAATGATCTTATAAAATTGATATTTGGAGACACATTCTCCTTATTACAAGTTGATGGCTCTGGGTTATTGGTGGCATTTTGGACAAACCCAGAACAAGACGGTTGCGATAAATTACTGTTAATCAATTTCGACAAATCCATATTAGAAACCATATTATAAGGGGCGCCTGTCGTATCGCATAACGTTTTTTGTCCTAAAAATGTTTGGCCGAGAATGTTTGGCATACTGTTGAATGGCATACTACTCGTTTGTCCTAATATTTTTTGCGCATACTCATTTAACGTCCTAAAGCAAGTTTGTCCTTATATTGATAACTCTAAAGTCTAATTACCTAAAGCATAATATTCCTAACATGAATTGTCCTAATAATTATTTTGCATATTATTAAACTGGCTACAATTACAGCACCTAAACTAAACTATGGTAGGCGTGAAGTCAGAATCGTTACGTATTCTACCGTCAGGCAGGTCAGATTTCGGTTAGGTTAGGTACGACGACGAGCGAAGCGAGGAGGAGTGTTAAGTAGAACTATGACCCTAACGAGCGAGCGAAACGCCAGAACCAACAAGTTTGACAAGGTTAGGTTTGTAAATAAAACATTTTTTTATAAACAATTTTAGCACATTAAATATTAGGAATATTACAAATTATGCACATCAATCATTCGACAGTTGAATATTAGCCACTACAAACGATAGGACAAATAATATTTAGGACAAACGATAATAGGAGCAACAATTTCGGTCAATCAAAAATATGCGGAACAAAGTGTATGCCACACGTTATTAGGACAAAAGACGTTATGCGACACAACGATAGGACTAATAATTGTACGTCATTCGATATAGACCCGGATTTACTACGTTTGAAGGATTTCCATATCGAGGTTTGTTTGGGACCATTTGCATGATCCGTGCAGTACGTGGGTTCTGCATTTTGGATCTGTGAAAACACTATTATAGTTAAAAGTTAAAACCTATATATATTAAGTTATTAAGTACTTAAAAGTTGTGTACTCAGGAATTATCCTTTGTCCATCCCCTGGACTAAAGCTATCTCTATACCAAATTTCATCTAAATCGGTTTAGTGGTTTAAGCGTGAAGAGGTAACATACAGACAGACAGACACACTTTCGCATTTATAATATTAGTATGGATGGATTGAGGAGTTTGTATGGCCACCTTTTGCGATCATCGATTATTATTATACAGAGTGCCTCTGACCTCGGGGCTTTAAATGCAAGTATCGATTCTACTCGCTAAACTGATCTAGGACATTTGTTCTAGTAAGTACATTAAAAAATTACTTAAGTTTAGATAACTAATTGGTGATAAAGTCTAACATCAAATCAGTGTATTAAATCATGGCCCTATAATCAGTATCTCATGGTGCGGAGCGACATTTCCCTGGTCCTGGTACGAGGGCTAAAGGAATAGGGAGAATTGGATCGCGTACTTACATTGGAAATAACATTTAACTTGTATGAACAAAATAAATCAAATTGAATTTTAACAACTTACGGAACAAAAGAAGTTCAGTTTCGGGAGTAGAAACGTTCCATGCATTTAAAGCCACAAGGTCAGAGGTACCCTGTATATTGTCATCGCAAATGCTTAAATAGGTATGCTAAAATAGTCAATCCGACGATGAGTCGACTTCCTAGAGTTTTACATAGATAGTTAGTTATATTCAAGTACAGCTAATATAAGTGTGTTAATGAGCAAGAGCCATGACCAAATAACGCTATTATTGAACCTAAATTATTTAGGTTACAAAGCAATAAACGAACACACTAGCAAATTCTTTGACGAAATAATCCCATAATAATATGATCGTACCATTAAGAAAACCTTTATTTTTACCGCACTCAGGTATCAATTAATATTAAGAAAGGTATTATGTACCTACTCACTTGTTTAATTTATCGCCAATTCGGTCGTCTTTTTGCGTGATAAAGAGCGCCAGCGCATACAAACCTCCATTACCCGTTACGTCAGAGAACTGAAGGTGGCGGGGGCCCGCGACGCCCGCGTCGCCCAAACGCAGGCACTCCCCGTCCGCGGGGGGTATGTAGGAGAGTTGGAGATTATACGTTTTTATTAATTAGCATTGGCCGTCTATGGATATTCGAATAGTAATTTAGCGTTAAAAACGACCTCTGTTCAAAGTAACAATACCGTATCACAAAATAAACGTTTATTTAAACAAGTTTATCATTATTAAAAAAGTCGGCATTAGCTAGACTAAAATACCGCAAAATATTGACTTACGGTCTTTTTGTCTAGAAAACTCTGTTACGTTCATTTAGAGTATGAGCAAATAGAAAAAAAAATTGAAATACTAAGTTAAAAGGCGGTAAAATATGTTATTCGTTCATTTTACTAAGTAATCTGCAATTACGGCCTTATAGAGTAGTTCAACTTATGAATAAATGAAACCTACACTAGACACTAATGCGGTGTGTTTAGTTTTACGTCTTTCTAATGTAGTATTGTGAAGTTGCCGCTTTATTGATTAGTATTTGCTGGAAAATAGTCTGTTATACGGCCTTTTTCCTTATCGTATCTTCGCAACCAAGCCTCTTATCGAAAAACGGATAAGATGGGTCGACGCGCCTTGTTCTCCACATCACGATGGTCATAATAACTCAATTTGGTCAAAATGTCGAAAGATCGCCTTTTACACTAGCACGGCAGAATAACGTCAAATGCCTTTGTCAAGTCGCACAATATCCCAGCCATCTTTTGCCTGTCGTCGTCGTCGTCGATATAAAATCATAACAAGTTTCTTACGTTTTGATTGATAACGACACTTTGACATAGTCCAAAGTGGCCTAGGAATCAATTTCCTTGACTGTACATGACAGGTTCCTCGTTACTCTGTTCGAGCCGACTGTACCAATGGGCAGTCTTTTGAACAGTGTCCACGGTGCTTGAGCCTGCCCGCTTGGAAATCCTGTTTAGGCGCATCAACTTTGCCTTCCTTCGTCTGTATTCCCCGGAATATCTTCTCCACGGTTGGTGATAGTTTTGGCTTACAGCTGAGCGGAACGGTCGAGTTTGATATCATTGTTATGTTCGGTTTTTACATTATTATCTTTTTATTGATATTAGAAATCAAGAGGTTATTAACAAATAAATAATTAATGATGATGGATAATTAATGATGACTGGAAGAGATCCCTTATAGGGATAAGTTCGCCTTTGTACATACCTTTTTTGTTTCTGTTTATTTTTGATTTGTTATTTTCTGTTTGTACAATAAAGAGTTTACATACATACATGATGAATCATTCATATTTTTTTGTTATATGTGGTTGGTTAAATTTTACAGTTAAAAAAAGTATTCAATGACACGATAAATATTTATGATTTTATAGCAAAATTAATAAGTTAAAAAACATGAAGTTAACTAAATAAAACAGCGTTTAGATATTTGACAAGATTAAACATTTTAAAACCCAACATAGCGAAAACTATTGTCAGAATGAAAAGTTAGTCACAACTACGAAATTTCAAGGCACACATGCAACAAGCTCATTTAGCTACCTACCCAATATCTGCTTCTGATAAGTAGCTTACACCGTACGAACTAGCAAGGCAAGTTATTAAACTTGAAGTAATCTTTGCGAGTACTCTGAAACTGCGGGGCTGGAATTTACATAGTGGTTTACGCTTGGGCGAGAGATAAGGTGGGGTAATATTTATTTTAGTTATCCTTCACACTTATATGAGCATCCCTGCCGCGTTGAGTTATTACAACACGTTTATTTACTTTAAACTATCTTGTGGAATACACAAAATATTAACTGATGATTTAGTGAGCCTAGCTACCCTATGTTAATTGCATCTTTATTTTTTCACTTTACGATAACATACAAATGTAGTCTATCTAAAGGCAACGTTTGCTGTATTCGAAAAAATACTTCATATTAATTTTCAACTTTTTTAACATACGCTAAGAATTCTTAAAGAACATAAATACAAACATCGTAAACATATTGAGCAAGAACAAACTCCTCACAAAACAAAATCATCGGGAACGCTACAAAAGACAGCTAACGGATCTGTCCTCCGATAACACGGAGCTTTAGTAAATAAGAACCGGAACAGTGTCAGAACAGTATAACGTGAAGAATCATTTGTAATAGTTCTTAAGAGAAGAACGACGAAGACGTGACGTGTTTGTTAGAGAAGCAAGACGATGATAACTAAGTGATAACTTGATTCCATACTGACGCTAGTTACTAAAATGATAGGTTTCAATAGTTTAAAGACAAGGGGATCATCATGACATTGAAAATCTACTCGTTTTAACTAAAGTCCCAAGTAACAGACTGATATGTCAAACAAAAGCAAAGGACGTGTAATTCTGGTCAAAACTACGTGGATGAATGTTAAAATACAGAAAAATCGGACTAATATATTTCAAAATCGAAAACCAACCGAAAAAAGCTGAATATATCAATGCCTGCCATAATCTGTGTACTGCCATATTATATTCATACCGAGAAAAGTATAGCCGCCTTTTTTGCACACCATGAATTGCCCTTGGAAGCAATAGAAATCCTATGTAAGGAAATTCGACGATATAAACTTTGTTATTTTCGTTCTATTTCCGTCAGATTGTTACATTTTTACCTTTTCTTGCATTTCTTGCTTCTCGAAGCATGTACACGAAGCTCCAGATTCACAATGATCAGAAATCCGCAAAATTCTATTGAAACACCCATAAATATAAAGTTAGTATACATTCAGTAGCAACAAATTCACTTATTTAAATGCCTAAACATAAAGGCGAGGACGCGACAATTCCCGGTCTAATGCCAAGTTGGCGTGCAGCGCCCGCGGGAGCATATCCCGGATGCGTCGGGCGCGACCGCGGAATCGATAGACGACATTTGGATCCAGGAGGAACTCTTCAGGAAGCGAATGGAGAGGAATATGATGTTGCAAATATCATGAAAGAATTTGAAGACAAGATATTGGACGATTAGAAGAAACACAATGAACTTGTATTGTAGTGTTGAACTCGAAACATTTTGGTTGTCATAACTAAATTATGTATCAATCTAAAAGTAACATTGTTCAAGGTTTTGCAGATGTCCAGCAGTGAACATCATTCGGCAGCTGATGTTGATGCTAATGAGGAAGATGATAAACACAACTTTTAAAACACAAAATAAAGTTCTTATTATCAGCCGAGATTTATGTACAGGGGTGTTATTCACTTAAAAACAACGGACGGACGAGCGAAATCGCAGTGGCGAGTTTAAGAAGTCCCGTCAGAGCGAACAAAACACATTTTAGCGCGTGCATTTTCAATTAAACAGCCTTATACGTTCGATCCATCGGCAGAAACCTGCTGCTAAATTTTAAATACATACATAAACTCACGCCTTTATTCCCAGAGTGGGGTAGGCAGAGCTACAGAATTTCCAACTACTATAAAAACTATTGATAATTCTGTAACCACATTTTGCACACTTAGGCGAAGATGTTAACCAGTGTATTAGTGACAGGTTGCAAACCCATCGCCTAACAATACTACACGCCTTTATTACCTTAGTCAGCTTTTACGACATCCACGGAAAGACTTAAATACTCGCGTTAAAATATGTTTTGTTCGCACTGACGGGACTACTTAAACTCGCCGCTTGGACATTCACTCGTCAGTCCGTCCGACCGTCGTTGTTGAAAGAATCACTCCCCTGATCAAAGTTTCTGTTCAATTTTTATGGCTTGTGATTAATATCAGACGATATTAGACTTACATAAATAATAAGAAGAACATTCTGGTTAAGAAAGAAAACTTACAACGTCCGCTTGTATCTACCTCGTATCAACATCGTTAAACGATAGATCAGCTCTAGCAAAACGAGCAACAGAGCCAAAATTCACTTTGTAAAATTTTTCGTCCGTTTTAAAAAAGACCAACATCAACATGATATCAGAAACACATTATATCCCAGACAACGCGACCGGCTCCATAAATCCCGGACACGTCGCATGATACGACTCGCATGACGGCGAATATGGTTTCACTGATTTATACCCCTTACCGTTGCACTACCATTAAAACATTAACAGAGAGCAATTCTACTCTTAAATTCAAATAGACAACGGTAAGAGCTTTATTACCGTTCAGAAATATCGACATTTCACGGCTACCGTCCGGATTGCAACTAAATCCGTTCCCGGCAAATATAGACTTGAATTTCCTCGATCCTAGGCAATGTGATATAGCTACCTAATAGGGTTATCTTGAATTGAATTCGGAATATAATAGTGTTACGAGAGCGGATAGGGAGTCAAATATCTTATGCACCGTATTGTGTGAATATTTATTTCCAATTGGACACGCTAAGAAATATATTTTTATTTGTCGTACCTACTTACTTGTAGGTGTAATTATTTTTTTGTGCTATAAAGAGTTTACATACATAATACAGAGTAATAAACCAGAACAATGATAAATTGATGTGGGCTTTTCAATGCTTTTGTTCAAGTGTTGTCGATTTTGGGCATCCACAGCTGAAACTAAACTTGAAGGATGAAATATTTGGTTATTCTTCACTTTCTACAAAAAAAAATAACCTGAGGTTCCATAATAACTTACAATAACTTATAACAAAGAACTACACGGATATTTATCAATCATTCCATAATAACACCTTCTTAAGAAACATTACCTTGAACAATCTAAAGAAAACTAGACTTATTCCATAAATCGTCGCAATAACTGACCAAGGTAATTACAAGTTATGTAGTTTAAAAGCAGTTCCCATTGTCTTTCCGTTCTCGTATTTTGCTGAATATTTCGCATTGTTTACCACAGAATAACAATTTACCTTCTAATGAACTGACGTGAATATTCAGATCCTCGGAATATCTCCGTTTCGCGGTTTAAATAACTCAGATGTATAGAATTCAATAACTCCACATTCTGCAAATTAAGGGCGTGCGCGAGGAATGTAGGTGTGATCCTGTCACATAGGCAAATGATGTCGTATATTCATGTGTTGAGGTAATAGTGATTTCAGAAATAGGTTTGCTTGAGGTACATAGATTTAAACGGATCAATAGATGTGGTATGTTCTCTTTAGAAAGGATCTCAAAAGTAAATACGATTCTTCAAGAGTAGCTCCGTGTTCCAGGTAAAGGTTATAATACTAATGAAGATCGGTAAATTCCTGGCTAAATTCGATTTGTTCCGGAGAAAGAATCTTGAACTGGAATTAAAAACAGAAAAATGTTTCGTAGAAAAACTTTTCTTGAGAATCCTCTTACTAAATTACCGGGGAAATTATCCCTTCCTACTCCACTTTTAATGAAGAGGATTTTGGGGCAATCGTAATCTTTTAGGTCGGTATAAAAAACAAAATGAAAAGATAATATAGGAACTTACTTTAAAATTCCACAGCTTTTTGAGATCACAATTATCACTTTAAAACAAATAATATTTTTGAGCATACTGCGGACTTTTCCTTTTAAACATTAGAATGTATAAAAACTTTATTAGAAAAAGCAAAAATTTATCCAAAGCGCTACGCCCCAGTGCTTCTTAAAAAGCCTAAACTCCCTTCCCTTCGCGTTCATGGCAAATTAAGCAGACAGCATGCTTCGCTAACTCCCACTAAATACCTAATGTTCTTAAATACCTAATGTATTTAGTTGGAATCCCGAGCAAAAGGTTTGAATTTATAATGACCGTAGCCATTTTTTATTCAACGGCTACCGAGGTAACCTGGTAGTTTTTTTAGCTTTTTAAAAATGGAATTACGCTTTTAGGTTATGGTAACGACTTTCTAAATTGGGAAAGGTATCGTTGAAGTGTTAAATTTAGACCTCGCAATTTTCACAAATTTAGCATTAGGTACTTTTTAGGATTTGAGAACCTTTTCGGCCTTTATTTTTAAAGAGAATGATGTAAATTTTGATGATAAACTTATTTGTGAGCAATCTCCAATGAACCTGCAATGATCACAATTGAATATATCCAAATAACAATTGATAAATCCGCATGAAGAGAACCATACACATGTTCCTGTGACTCCTCTGATGAAAGCAAAGGTGAAGCCAAATGAATCGTTTCCCAATCGTTCCAATTTATTTCCTGTAACTGTAAACATGTCAGGTTTTATTTCAGCACCATCGTGTCGAACCCGATAGGTACCTAACCCGAAGGTAACCTCATGAGCACTTGAACATCATGTTATAGCAATAAAGGTGAGCGAAGCCAGTCTAACGAGAGTTATAGACGTGCTTCCTGCAATAAACAAATTGAAATATTATTTTAATGTAAGTGTTAAATCTATCAAATCTTTAAGGAACACTTTATTGTGTCTACTTAATGCACGCGGAGGGTAGTGAAGCCGTCTCGTGCAACGACATGAGAAACGCCATTATTATTTACGAGCTGGAGTAAGGTTTCAATGCTTATTTAAATTTCCAATTCCTAGGCAATGCATGATGGAATTGTCGTCTCTCGTAAATATGGTGATTTTACGACACTCGTATTAAATAATTTTAATGATAGGTTTAGACATTGTTGAGTATAAACATTTAAATGTTTCAAACGAACAAAGACTACATTAATTTCCAATAATCATGAGCCAAAAGGTCATCTTACATGACTAATTAATCTCAGTCTAAGGTCAACTAATAACTGTTTTGGAGTTCTAGAAAGCTCGTCAAACTATTCATCGACACCGCCATGGTTAGTATAGGCACCTCCACTGCTGATTACAAGACCTCCCCAAGAATTACCAGAACGACCATTACTACTTTTGCAAGCATCTCCACCAGGGATTGAAAACCGGTTTATTTTCCGTACCGGTTAGAGCCGCACTTTGAGAGCCTAACCCATAATAAAGGTTACGCTCGCAAGAACATCGCTCTAACCGGTATCTCTATGTCGGAGCGTAAACAGGGAACGAAATCAATTTACCGGTTAGAGAGCGGTTCCTCCGTGTGGGGGGTGAATGACCGCTCGTTTAAGGAGACAGGATTGGTTTGCTATGGTATTAGATTGATAGCGCAGCCACCAGCAGCGCCTCGACGCGCGACAGCGGTCATTCATCCCGTATCGAAACACAGAGTAACCGGTTAGGGAGCGCTTCGAAATAACGTTCCCAAATCATTTCGTTCGAACGTAACCTAAATTATTAACCGGTTTAACCTAAATAAATACCGGTTTATTTGTAACCGGTTACAATCCCTGATCTCCACAAAAGCATTATCACTTAAAAATCTAGCACGCTTTATAAACCTGACATCCAATCCTACCAAAATCCCCACAAAGGAAGACATAACACCGTCCGTGCTCTCTAAATGTTCGAGCTCTAAATGTGCTCGCTCTAAACGTTCGAAAGAATCGCGTTAGCTCTAACAACTCGCTAGCTGCGAACACGTCTGAACCCTCAAGGTGCACTATTTTTTGAACTGTCCAAGAACTTTATTGATCGCACCAAGTTACCGACGTTACCTAGTTCTTAGAGTTGAGGGGCAGGGAGAGCAGACCGAGAACTTTAGGTTTAAACGCGCGGTTATAAATGAATGGTGAATGATAAGTAAATTTCTACGCCACATATAAAAATGAAAAAGTGTTAAAAATCAGAGATCGGTTGACTCTTCAAAAATCCAGAAAGAAAGTTGACAATTTATATATGTTTCCTCACAGTTTTAGAAACCATGAATTTACTTAAGACTTAGGACAATAACAAGAAACTATCCAAACTATAGAAATAGAAATAGAAGTATTCTCTATTGCAGTCTCAACAGTTTATTCATTTTGGACGTACGAACGATATAATAATAAAAATATGCTATAGTAATACATTAATCCAGCTTGCTGAATGACTACTTAACTTATTAAGCGAATGTATGCACACTTTTAAAATTAAATATTTTCAAACGTGAACTATAGTATTCCTCAATGCGTGAAGAATTCGTAATCAAAATTAATTGCTGCATTAGTTTAAACGACTATCAAAGCAGAGCATAATCCTACAAACGCTCAGACTGTGCCCCAGCGATCAGGCTGCTAGACCCGGCACAGCTGAGCTCTAATATTAATGTTCCTTTAGCGTGCTCACTGTAAGCTGCTCCATTTAAAAATAAACCTATGTAAATGTAAAATACGCTGCTTTTTGCGGGTCACTCGATAACAGGGCTCGGCGAGACAAAGGTTAGGGCCTTTCCCGCGGTGGGTTCATGTAAGCCTTCAAACCGCATCTGAATTGTGAATGTGGCCGACGGGTGAATCAATTATGTAAAAAGAAAAATATTTCCAAAAAACCTTTTGCCAAGTTTATAGTTATTTCAATATTGTTAAGTAAATCTATATTTAAAGTCGGAACGAACAAACAAATAAGCAAACACCCCTTCGATGACGAGTTATTTGAGCTAAAATTAAGTTTTTACTATTTACAATAGCCTCAATTATTCGGCATTAAATGTACCTTACAATTCTCTATTCAATTTGTTAAAGACGGAAAGACTAATTAACAAATTCACTAGCTTCTATAATGTTTCTGAAGATTTCGTGTTCATCAAAATGTCTAGAACCAGGACAATATTCTAATTATGAGACTCGAACCAGAGACTCCTCGAAGAAAACTGTCCACAACAATCATTATGATGTTTAATTTCATCATTAATACTTGCTTTTATAGGCAATGAAATAAAACAGAATGTATATCCAGAAATGCCGCCAGTATTTCATAAACCACAATTCATTGCAGTCACAATCGGTTTCTGCATATCTAGGTCTTTACGATTGCTGGAACTATCTTTTTTAAGTAGCGCAACCGTCCAAAACTCATATTTTAACCAAATGAAATTACGAGTGTGCCATTTTTTTATTCAGTTAAAAGCAAAGTTCCGCGAAACAGAGGAAAATAAAGGCAAAACAGTGGAATAATTTAAATATAACCATTAATCTAGCGGTTGCATAGATGTCGCGCAGCGTCGGCAGAAAAATTGCAGGATCTCATGAAGATACCAGAGTAGGACCGACGGCAATATCTTTAAGTGCCGGGTTTGAGTTCAGTGGAACTATTTTGTGACATTAAACTGGATTTACACTTGAGGCACGTGTTTACTTACAAGTTGAAGAAGACTGCGAGTTCTTAGGTTTTTCTCGTTGAATACGAAACTATAGGAATCTATTCATTCAATACCTAAACTAAATTGGTATAGACCCTCCACGCTTCTAGAATAATTTCCGTTTTATTTTGTATTTCCTTACTTATTCCTAACTAACTTTTGCCCGCGACTGCGTCCGCGTTCCTTGGGGTACTGTCTTATTTTTCGGGACGTCTGTCTCCAGGCTGGTGACCGATGTGACATTTGGTACGAAGATAGTTTATAATATCTTCGTACCAAATGTCACATCGGTCGGTTGTAACGTTGAACCGGAAGACGGAACAAACAAACACACATTCGCATGTATACTTTTAGTGAGGATAAGAACGCTGATGGTATTATGTAGGTACTTAATGAATTAAAGAAATTGTGATTTTGTCATTCAACTGTAGTAAAACCACATTAAATTCCAATTTAGAGATATTATATTTTGTTAATGAAATGCTTACTGTCATCGTCAACATAAAGACGGACTTTAAAATATTAACCACCTTAATGCAAAACTCATCCATCATCACTCAAAACATGACAAAACCTAAAACAATTCCTATTACGTTAAACCCCTAAACTGCCGACGCTACCTAAATTAAACCATCTTATTAATAGATGGGAGATACGTCGCTTTTGTCTCGAAATTAATAGAAAATTCAAACAAGGCTTGCGGTACTTTCCCTTCTGATTAAAACGACACTTCACCCCGCTGGCAAATTAAAATCTTACAACGCGTGGTTTGGTGGGAAAAGTAGGGGGTGCAAGTCTGGCGAGCGTGTTGGCTAGTTTGTTGGCCGATTCAACCGAGTCAACATTGTTCTGGGAGTAAGGGTAAATAGATGTTCATTTTAATATGAAATGGCTTGGTTTTGTTATTAATAAATAATAATAATAAATAAATATCCGAGGACAATGTCACACCAACTGACCTAGTCCCAAACTAAGCTCTAGGCTTGTACTATGGGTACTAGACAATGATATAAATACTTATATAGAGAAATATATACTTAAATACATAGAAAACATCCATGACTCAGGAACAAATATTTGCGCTCATCACACAAATATCTGCCCTTACCGGGATTTGAACCCAGGACCTCTAGCTTCGTAGGCAGGGTCACTACCAACTAGGCTATCGTGTCGTCTATTGTTATGTTATACAATACAATACAATACAAATACTCTTTATTGAACACCAAAAGAAAACAAAACACGGAACAGTACATTTTAACTATAGGTATACAACAGGCGGTCTATATTAGTATAGTACTTATTTAGTTACGTATTAATTTAGAACTTAATTATTTTTGTCATAATTATGAAGCTGTTTAAAAGTCTTCGGGGATAATACTTATTTTAACACGATCTAAGTCAATTTATATCGTTTTTCACTACGGCCACAATAGTTATATTTATTAGCCTTTGTCTTTGCAGTGCCAATTGTGCCAAACAAAGTTTACATTACAAATTTGGAAGATAAATAGATGCTAACGTGTGTACGTAGTAGTTTTTACTTGATAGACCGTTTTGCATCGCATTCCAAACCTAGCGTTTCTCATTACTCATGTTCATTTCTTTATGATGTAAAGTATAACGTGTTTCTTTTAAAGTCTTATAATGTACTAAAAATTGATCACACTGAACTATTATGTTAAAAATTCCCGAAGCACTATAAAGCCAATTCTCACTACACATTGATGAAAAAAAAAACTACCTGTTTCACAGTTCTGCTCACCGAACTCAAAGCCCGTGTGTTAGACGTGTTAACGTTATTTAGATTAAGAGATACTGCTCCCCGGTGAAGCGAATACTTGCGGCGTCTCCCGAACTCTACGGGCTCGTCTTTGATATCTCGCTGAACGTAATTTAATATATCATTCTAATTATCTCCCGTTTCCAAACAATAACGATGGAAACAATCGGCGAAATGAAGACAATAAATGGTTAGAATAATTCCAAAATGAAATGTTTCCTTGATGTCGTAGTCGCTTAAAAACGGCAACCTGTCGACTCGATTATATTAGCGAAGTCATGCTAGTTCGCTCACTCTACTGGTAAAGGTGGGTAAGCTGAGAATGCACGCCCTTCAATGTCGTTTGTACGCTCTAATCGGACAACTTTAATGCGTCGGTTAATATTTGGGGCGTCGAATTCAAAAACGACTTGTTCGAACCAGAGCTGCGAAGCTCCTATAGAAAGACTTAATTACCTATGTTTTACATGTATCACCACATGGTGTTTCAATCAGTTTTGTTACTTGATAGCAATTATTGTTCTGCTTATTGGGAAATTAATTTTGAAATGAAATACTGAATTTTGAGAAGAGGTTCTCTTAAAACGCGGGGGCGGGATTTCATAAAAATTAAGGAAGTATATGCATGTTATTATAGTGAGGTAGGAAAGCGCATCCAGAAAAAAAATAAAAAAAAAACATCCTAGGATAAGTATAAATATTAAATTAAGAAACGTTTTGAGAACTTAAATAAAACCTTACCTACGTTAAAACAAATTCCAGCAAACCAGTACGGGTATATAAAAGCGCCAACATACCTGTAACAAAAAAATACACGTAAAATGCCAATAATTCCAGAGAAATCATATAATACCCCACAAGAGAACACGTTACGCGATATATCAGATAGAGGTATTCTAGAACCCATTTTATCCGTTCCGTCGGCAGTAAATCATAGAGCGAGAGAAAAGACCCAATACTTGTGCCATTACGTGCGATTTATTCTGTCTCTTTTTATCTGCAGTTCAAATGAGGAGTTATTTTTTGATTTAGTGTCAGCCCTCTGATAGTTTGTACGGAAATAGGAAAAACTAGCTTAAGGTGGTAGTGGTGGGACTTTTGCGCGGGCCCTTTCGCATCGCTACCACTTTTATTCGTTTATCTACCACCAAGCGGAAATGTTTGCATTATTGTATTACGGAGTGAGGCTAAGGCAACCACGGGGGTGCGTATCTACTCACATAACTTTCTAGGTCCTATTATCGGAAGTCCGAAAATGTTTCTCATACCATTTTACATCATAATGATCACTCTTCATACTCTTCATAAAAAAAAATAGTACTAACGATCGGAACTCATAATCATCTGAATTCATAACGCCAATATTAACGAAGCCGTACACTTTTCACAATTTCTTAAATATCTTACGTGTAATAAGGTTAGGTTAGGTTCATTCATTCATTAAATTTAAGAGCTAGGCTCTTGTCGGTGAAGTAATTGCCACTTTTCTCTACTCTGTGCTAGCTTTTTCACCTCCTGATACGACACAACATTGGCCTTCTGTCTTATTTGGTTGAAGTAAGTAAGCCTAGGTCTTCCTCTTCCTCTTAGGTTAGGTTAGGTTAGATTTATAAAAAATCTTAAAAAGTAACAGTTTCTTAAAAAAAATGCATTATGAATTGCGATAATTATGACTTAAAAAGTATGAACAAAAAAGTATGAGGAAAAAAATTATGAGGAGTGATTATTATGAATACAAATCGGTAGGAAAACAAAAAATAGGAATAAGAATTTTATGTGAGTCAATATGGACCCCAACCACGGCCTCTATTCTAGGTGGTAAAAACCATATCGTCTTTGACATGTTATGGTATTGTTTCTAACTCGGACGCCATTACTGTCTACTTCATAAGAACTATAAAATCGTTGACAATACGATAACAGGTCTAAGACGATATGGTTTTACCGCCTACAATAATGACTAGCGTCGAGGCGTTATATCTTAGGTCTCAGTTTATGACCTTATCCTGCTCGATGCATAACAAATAAATCATTAATTAGTGGGCTTCGATTTAATGTTCTTTCTTACGGGCATACATATAAAAAGTGCACACCAATCAATATCGTACTAATAAACTAAGGCGGTATGATCTAGTAGTACTTAGTTCAGTGCACCTGCTTATATAGAGCGGTGGCCATTTTGAATCAGACTTACAATTCTCAAATAGTACACTGAAAAATCAAATGGGTTGATTTTACTAAGTTATATGGTTAAAATAGGACTTACACGTGAGTTTGGTTGAGTTAACCAGGAAAAAGGTTGAAGCAACCTTTTCAATGTGTTGTTTTTACTAAGGTTAGGTGTTACTTCAACGAAACTCATGGGTAGGTCCTAAAATGTAGTAAAATCAACCCATTCGGTTTTTCAGTGTATCAATATATTTGCATTCTAGTTGTTCGTAGTCATTTATCGCTATTTCTTCCGGAACTGCTACACTTTTCGGGGATAGCCTATGACAGCCTCTGGGATATAAACTATAAACGACCTCTCTCTCTCACTCTCTGAACTTAAGTACCAAAATTAATGTCTAAGGCAATGAGATAAATAATCAAACAAAGAATCTGACAAATCGTAAGCATTGACATTGTAGTAAAACTAACTGAAGTTACACCGATGAAAACCGTAAGTGCTAAACTATACTAATATCACTACATAGTATAAAACAAAGTCGCTTCTCGCCGTCTGTCCCTATGTATGCTTAGATCTTTAAAACTACGCAACGGATTTTGATGCGGTTTTTTTTAGTAGATAGAGTGATCCAAGAGGAAGGTTTTTATGTATAATAAATTTTGTTTTATGTACGTGTGTTATAGAAAACTCAAATAAACCGAAGCAAAGCGAGGGCGGGTCGCTAGTTATGTATAAAGCTGAAGAGTTTGTTTGTTTGTTTTTTTGCTTGAACGCGCTAATCTCAGGAACTACTGGTCCGATTTGAAAAATTCTTTGAGTGTTATAAGCCCATTTATCGAGGAAGGCTATAGGCTATATATCATACTCACATAAACCGAAGCGAAGCGAGGGCGGGTCGTTTGTTTAGTTTATTTTGTAACGTGAGTTTTGCTTCCGTTCATCCAAATACCTTGCCCTCATCGCAGAGGATGCTTGCGTAGTACAAGTATATAACTAAATGGGACGGTTCCGCAGTAATTCCAATTAAATCGGCCGACTAACTGCGGAAGTCCGCAATCAGATAGCAGTGATGGAATTTCATAACTAGTATTTACAGTATTTGTTTACACTTGGAACTTAAATACCTTTAATTAATGTAGTTTAATTAATCTGCCGGTTGACGTTTAACCTTTTCCAGTGCCTTTACATAATTATTTACTATTCTACCGTTTTACAAACAGAAGCCTGTAAATATATCTACTTGTATTGCCTATTCTAAATAATACAACCCACTTATTCACAACACAATAAACTTATTTTAGTTAAAATATTATTAGTCTCTTTCTTTTAACTTCGGATGTCACAATGACAGATAAGGACAAAACATATGATAAGCACACATACTTTTGCGCATTTATGAAAAATAATAATATTTTTTGTCTCCCTATATTTCATTCCATAATTACCCACGTCTGCATATCTTCTCGCGTCATTTTCCCCCAAAATACTTGTTCCACAAACTCGCTAGTTTCAGAAATCCCTATCAATTCAACCCTAGTTTCCGGTACTACAGATACATTCAAAATGTAACTCATTACGGACAGACGTACAACAGATTGTTTATTAATTTTGAGGTCTAGACGCTTGTTGTGTTTGAAGTGTTCTCGAGACAAACGTATGGAGTTTATATTGGTTTAGTGTATCGATGTGGAATAGTGGAGCGCAGTATCTTACTGGTGTGTATGAGAAATGTTGTATTTGCAGTAATTATTATTATATCGAACCGGTAAAACCATACTACTTACTACTTAACTACTTATTACATAATTAATACTACTTATTACTTATTTAATGATATTTCTATATCTCTTAATTTTTAACCTCAAGTATCTCTAATTATAATCTAACTAGCGACCCGCGTTTTCTGTGGCATCTGTACATAAAACAGAATTTATTATGTACATAAAAACCTTCCTCTTGAATCAATCTATCATTAAAAAAACCGCATCAAAATCCGTTGCGTAGTTTTAAACATCTAACCATACATAGGGACAGACAGACAGCGGGAAGCGACTTCGTTTTATACTACTCGTATGTTGTAATTATAATAATGTGTAAGTATTTTAGTTGCAAACTGTTGGTTGCAGCTTGCTTGTTGATTACTGAAACACCTTTCAACTTACGTATCATTTCGCAGAATTTTCATTTCATCAAAAGGCAATTCTTGCCGCATGAATTAATTTTTTTTTGTAGTCAGGATATGACTACAGAAAAAAATTAACTCATGCGGCGAGAATTGCCTATATATTTAAGTAAATAATGTTCAAGATACGAAAAAGTCACGGTTTCATCAGAAAACAGCGTTCGTTGAAATTAAATTAAATGAAATTATACAATCGATGAAGTGAAATCGATAAAATTATGGGTTACCTCTAGTCATAGGTACAGTCAGCCAAAGTGGTTGAAGTTCATTTGCACGTCACGATACAATGTATAGTCAATGCCCATATCTAGCTCATACCTGCGACCGTCACTAGTGGTCCAGCCAAGTTCAAAGCAGAAAAGGGACAGTACTATCGCATATACATATCACCATCCCGTTCACTGGCTTCACAATGTGGACCGCCTGGGTGAATATTCGGGCGTTCCAACCGCCGTTATTATTAATATATTGACGAAAATAATGATAACTACCGACCGTTAACCGACTATGATAACCGTTGGGGAAGAAAAGCTCTCGAGTGGCGGCCCCGCACCGGTGGACGGAGTGTTGGACGGCCTCCCACCCGGTGGTCTGACGACCTGGTTAGGATCGCGGCGGGGAGCCGCTGGATGCAAGCGGCTTAAGACCGTGACTTGTGCCGCTCTTTGGGGGAGGCCTTTGTCCAGCAGTGGACGCCCCCGGGCTGATAATGATGATGATGAATGATAACTACCAGCAACTTTTGATGTCAAAATCAGATGACGGGGGGGTAGAATCCATGCTATTTAAAAGAACAAGACAGTTATTAAGTTTATATTGAATAATATGCAAAAACAATGACGGCGGTTGAAACGCCAAAGAATCGCCCGCCGACCCACGCTGCATCATTCGGCACGCCATCGCCATTACAGAACTCTTTAGCTTAATCAACCATCCTTTCATGCAAGCCACGCCCATTGCATAAGTTAGGCAATTCGACACAATGACACAAGTTGACAGAACCACATTTATACTGACGCCCTCAAGCCCCGCATGTTCCCCGTGAATATTCCATGTTTTAAAACGGTGTGTATGTAATAAACGAAGAATTTACACAAGGAGCGTTTTACTTTATTGTTCGGTTCAACGACATAGTTACAAATAGCTCGTGGTTGTCGCATGAATGCTTTATACTCGCGTGGTGTGGGGCACGAGAGACTATCGGAACATATCAACTGAATATATACATATATATATCTTACTAAAGGACTCAAATGTTAGGCGATGGGCTTGCAACCTGTCACTAATACGCTGTCACTAATACTCAATCTTAGCCTAAGTGTGCAAAATGTGGTTACAGAATTATCAACAAGTTTTTAGAGTTGTTGGAAATTCTGGGGGTTGATTAATGTAAGATCGTAACAAGTGGAAAGAAGTGGTTTCTGCCTACCCCTCTGGGAAACAGGCGTGATTAAATGTATGTATGTCTGTCTTTAATAAGGGAAAATGTGTGTTTGAATGTGGAAGAAGCGAAAGAAATTTGTCAAGATCGTAGCAAATGGAAAGAAGATGGTCTCTGCCTACCCCACTGGGAAACAGGCGTGATTTAATGTATGTGTGTATGTATGTAATGAGTTCGAACTCGAGTTTAACCCTCCTGATGAAATTTGGTCCAGAGATAGAGGTAGTTTTTATCCCGAAAACCATCCTCTTAAGGAAGTGAAATAGAGGGTGAACATTTATATGGAGCTACGATGTAAACGAATTCCAAACGGAGTCGTGGGCAGAAGCTAGTTGCTTATATAAATCAATGAAGAATCAAGGGAAATATTTGTAATATGCCCCATTTAAAATGATCGTTAACTACTTCTAATTTTGTATCCAACCATTCTGCTATTAAACATGAAGAGCTTTTACATCGATACATTTCCCGTTTGTATCCTGTGGCTCGCCCCACCGCTCGCGCAGAAACATGCACACAACAACGTAACGTTAAATATTTAGCCGAGACACTGATTGTCTTCGAAAGAAATGCCTTCAATGACACAGACAGGCAAATTACACACTTTAGCGATATACACAAGTTTTCTGACACTACGTGCGTGTTCACTGCAATGAAAATTATTTTGTAATAATACTGTTCAAAGGGAAAACTTTTCCAAAGTCCTGGTGTGGCGATACAGTTTGGTGCTTAATACAGAATAAGATATGAAGAGTTTAGGTGAAAATTTTAATGATAAACAGGGATTTAATAACTACCTACGAATTGACATACAATATTATCAAAATAAAAATACTCGCACCATTATTATAGGGTGCCTCATAATGCTACTCAAATAAATCCTGACACATTTACTCGTATTATTGTGCTGTGGATTTTGTATCAATCAGTAAAATAAAATAATTTAAAATAATTAAAATCCTATGTTTACTCCTAATTATTTATTAATCACAACAAACACTATCTAACTTTGCTAATAGAGTATTAACTAAACTAAAGCTAGCTTAATTGCATGCCGTGAGTCCACTGCGGCAATTACTAACCGGTTAGCAAACCTAGATATTTCCTGACGTCGCCGGAACTAACGACGGCACGAATTAGCTGCTAAAATAATAGTAAAATCCTTAGTTTCAACTCTGGTGTTATGATATGCTCGTTAGACTCTGATCGGTTTAGTTATCGTTGTCCAAGTGATAAAAGAATGGAGGAGGCAGTAACCTGTTCCTTGTAGCCTACTAACTATTGCTTTTTAAATAGTCATATGTTACTTCGTATGGACTTAATAAATCAAAATGTGGTTACAGAATTATCAATAAGTTTTTAAAGTTTTAGGTGATTCTGTTGCTCTGCCTACCCCACTCTGGGATTACAGGCGTGAAGGTATGTATGTATGTATGTATGTATGTTATCTGGTAAAATCTTTGGTGTAAAAATAGCTATGACTCCATGATGTTACGTGTTCAGTGCAGACTCTGACCCCGGGAGTTTGTCAATTATTTAGAAGTTCTGGGGAAAATTCTGAGTTTTGAAACGTTTTCCTGCTCAACTACGGATGATTAATTTTATTTTATATTAGGTAGGTACCAGGTAGGTATGTTAACTATTATCATTGTCATAGGTAATACTACGATTGACTGTTGAGTTTCTTGCGGCATTTGATCTCATTGGTTTGGCTGGTAGATTTTGACGTGTAAAAGTGCCCTTGCGGCCTTTTTACTGAATAAACATCTTTTATCTTTTAGCTACTTGGTCGACCATTTTATTCTCGTAAAGCCCGATGTCCTAAGTTTAGGACATTTGTCAATGTGACTTATAACTTTAGTTGACCGGCACAAGATTCTTTTTTGAAAAAACTAAATTTGATTTAGGCCTTACGAGGCTACAGTGAAAAGTGAACCGCAAACAGTGGTTCTAATGCAAACCTATCTTAAAAACGAACCATTCCCTATTCCTAAACCATTTATGGTAATAATTATACGCAATTATTCCGAAAACAATAATGGCCGACGTTAAACGGTCAACGTTATAACCATTATCGCGATAATAACATCGTCGTTAACGAAATTCAAATTGATATAATAATCAGGCTTTTATAACCGTTTGTAAGAGATAGCTCAATTACATCCCCACTTGTCCATGTGTGTGTAAGCATGTCGAGAATAATAACATGACATTTAAACTGCACGATGACGTTTGCGTCAGTTTAGTTACAGGGCTTTTTTCAATTGGTTTTAGCTTAACTTGCTCTTTTATACAATCGAAACTAACGTAAGTCATTATAGTAACAAAATATACACAGTTACAGCTTACTCACGTATTAACGTCAGGAAACGGCCCGGGACGGGACGAAGCCCGCGCCCGCGATACACTCACTGATGTAGGGCTTCTAACGAGTCCGGAACATATCGAACCTGACATTAATACGTGAGTAAGCTGGTAGCGGTGTTGATTTTTACATTTATATTGTTGACATAAACGTTATAGTAGTTCGTATTGTCAAGTAAATTGGGCTATCATCAAATTAACCATATTATACCGAAAACAGGTAGAAGCAAGATGTAAGAAGATGCAATAGCTACACACACAGGTCGTATCCTTTAAATGATTTATTCAACACCACTGCCGTGTAAATCCAATACACTGTAACTTAAGATACAGTGTTTTGATTTAACAACGTTCTATGGACTCCTCGTCCTTTAGTCTATCTAGCTGTAGAGAAATTAACTTAAATTTCGTTCTAGTTACTGAGATATCAGTAAATAAAAAACACTGTATTTTACAAATATTTAGGGTCTAATTTGGTAAAACACTGTAATTTTAAATACAGTGTTTTTACTAAACATTTTCTGATCAATCTGAGATACAGTGTTAGGTAAAACCAAAATTGCAAGGCCGGGCGGCTAGACCCAGGCGAGAAAGACGAGAGCTCGCCTGTGATTGGACGTTCGCTCGCTTGGTCAGTGGGCCGATTGACGGCGGCAAATGTGGCTGCGCGCCGTGTTATTGTTTTGTTTGGTTACGTCAGTTTTAAGTGAATTATTATCAAAATGAGCTCTCAACGTAATAGTTTTTTAAAAATTAACTTCTCAGAGCAGAGCCCAGCATCATAATATCACATATTCGGCTACAATGGCTTCCGAATTAAATCGTGCAATCCGTGGTGAACTTGAAAAAGAAAATAATATGAACGGGAGGAATTTAGAATTACGGGGCGCCAATGACCCTTATGAAAACAGTTTGTCAAATTTTGACTCTCTTAATATAAGCCCTTTAATACCACTAAGCGAGTCACAACTTGATGAGTGCCTTTCAGAAAATTTAGGAGATGTTGATTACACCGAATTATTGCCAGTAGGTATTTGCAGCACTCCCGTTCGCGAGTTGTCTGCGGCTTTCAACATTGGGATGAAATTACCACGTGTCAGGAAGTTGAGAAATTTACTAATGCACCGTTTAACTCCGAGGATCAATCTCAAGGATCCAACATTTACCAAGACCTGGGGGGTTGTTATGACATAGCAATGCAGTTCTGTTTACGTTGAAAGAAAAGGACAAAGCTATATGGCTGCTATAGCTCCGTCCTTTACGCTCACCGTAAAATAAACGGCATAGCCACGTCATAATAACCCCCCCCTGGTCACCATTAGTACAATACAAGTGCTATTATAGAACACCGTCAGCCGTCAACGTCTCAAAAAGTAGCGAATCCGTCCCCTCGCTATACTCGGTGGCAGGACCTTGTGCAGGGTCCGTCCGGATCGCTACCACCATCTTATCCATTAACCTGCCGCCAAACAGCAGTGTTCGCATTGTTGTGTTCCGGTTTGGGGATAAGACAGCCGGTGAAATTACTAGCATAGAGGCATTCCATCTTGGCCTCAAGGGTTGGCAACGCATTTGCAGTCTTAGGATTGCATTGCAGTCTTGTGATTGCGAATGTCTATGGGTCACAGTTTCCACTTACCATCGGGTGGCCTGTGTGCTCGTTTGTCTACTCGATGCCATAAAAAAAAAAGATTGCCCTGGTATGTTATCTACTTCTTTTATGTCTAATACTATAGATGACGTAGTAACAGAAGCTCCAATTAATGAAAGTAGTTAGTCTATGTTATATTTACTTTGTTATGATTTTTTTTAATTTCTTTTTTTGAATATTTTAAAGATAGTATTGTTATTATAGCAAGATCTCAAAGCGCTCATTCCCGAAATACCACAATTTTAAAATACCAGATTCTCAATATACTTGAATCTCAAAAAATAACATTTTAAATTCGGTATCGTTGATTATGCTTTCCTAATATTTCGAAGCTGGTGACTAAGGAATCTGGTAAAGAGAATAGTCTGGTATTTTGAAATTGTGGTATTTTGGGAGTGAGCGTCTCAAAGATTTCATTTCTTTAAACCTTATCTTTTTTTTGTCATAAATATAATTATGTAAAATTAAGTTATTCTTTCATTGATTTACCTGTACATGTATAACCTATTGAAAATATAGCAGGACAGTCACCTTGAATAATATATTATTCAAAATTCCGCTCAAAAATATCTAACTAGTACCTATTACTAGAGGCATAAGAGCGTGTAAGATATTTTTGAGCATAACGTTGAATAATATATTATTGATGGTGACTGTACCTACATTAAAAACCACAATTGTAATAAAAATACTGACTAAATCTAGTTCCTGTGTTAAATACAGGCTAAAGCGGCAAGTATTTTTATGTTGATTTAACTAAACAATACACTGTAAACAAACATACAGTATTTTGCCGTAACAATCATCGCACTATTCTTATCGCATTGTTATGACAATACACGTTTTGGTTCAAGGCTCTAAAACTTGCAGCAGTAATGTGAAAAAAATTAGATGGCTGGATAGCCAGTCAAAATACCTATCTAATGATACCTCACACTACCGTTTAAATTGCCACATGTGTCTTAAACTCGTTAATATTTAAAATAAAAAAAAGGGCCAATTACTCGAAATCGCATTTTTTGAGATACAGTGTATTGGATTTACACGTCAGACCATTGTTATAAACAAAAATCCAATCAACAAATGCAATAATCGAGCTTTTCTAAAAATATTCACGGCCATTGACACTCCCAGAGCTACAAAAACTCGTACAAACGCCGCCCAAGGGCACTGAAAGTGATAATTTTTTATTGTCCGCCGCACGGCCATTTTGTTTGGGTGAAATTAATTCAAAATGGCCGCTGTTAAACCGCGTGGTTACGCGGAGCTATGCTTGATGAGGGACGATTAAAATTGCTCCTGAAATGGCGATAGGAATGCAAATTTTTTGTACAGATTAATATTATCCACTGCTTCGGCCCCTCTTGCCATTACGGGGAATGATACTCTATTTATTCGAAGCATGTCTATTAAAACGGATTACCATGTCATCCAATGAATTGTGGTTTTTTTCTTTAAATAACTTTTTTTGTTTTGTACACTTAAATATGTTAAGGAAACGGATAATTTTGTATTGGTGGAGTTACAAAATATTTTGAATTTAATTAGGTACCTACCTATGAAAACTAGGTACCAACTAGATTGTTTTTAAAACCAACCTATCATTAAAATATGTCATTCTAGTTACTAGACTGAGTCATTTATCATTTAACTGCCATAGAACAAAAAGACAGCGGCGCACTCGACAAAAACCGCGCGACCAAATAAACTCATCACGTGGGACATTAAAATTTGAATAAAAATGAAAAGCGCCGCGTAAATCTCGGCGTGGGCGCAAGATTGATCGCTCAATATGAAATATGTGTGCTTAAGCGGGATGTAGGAACGCTGTATGAAAAAGGACGCGGCATTATTTTAATCGTATTGGACGTTTGTATAAAAACCAACGAATTTCATAGAAAATTTAACAATCGCGCTTAAAATTTGATTTTACTTGTGTTTTACTCACGTGTATTAAATGAAATCAACAACGTGTATGATGTCGATTTTAGGTACTTATTCGCAATAATTATGAAAAAAAAAATACTTCCAAAACAATCAAATCACAAAAAAAATAACTTAAATTTCTCTAGAAGGTCGACAACTCACTATGAAAACAAACATTTTTTCCTTCCATGTAACTTAATGAAACCAGTTTTAAATATGAATAACAACTGCCGCGTCCACGAGCTCCAGGCCATCGAGAACTGTCCCGGCCATAAATTAAATTCCTCACTAATGAGTTACATTATGACGCGGCCTTAAGACTCTATTAATTCCCCGGGCAGGGTGGTCTGTGGTCTGCGCCGCCATTTAAAAATGTCGTGTACGCCTTTATTAAGTTTTGATATGGGCAGTTTTTTTATAAGAAAGCGCTCTTTTAAGCTTCGAACAACCCTTGTGGGTAAAACCAGTCTGCTTTGATAAACCACATCAACTGTACATTCCTTTTTTAAGCTTCATTGTATTGTTTTCGTTTTTCTTTTGTTTATTATAATGTGTTTATATAACTGAAAATACTAAATATAGTAAACAACTTTCTAACCTCAAAATGAGTCTTGCTTGGCTTTAACCGCTATTTTAAATAAAGCAATCACAGATACATTGGCCAAGTGACGTCCAAAATATTTACTCGGTGTACTTTCTTTACGATAAAAGAGCTGTTTTAGCCATAAAAGGTTAATTTTGAGGTTAGGAAGTTGTTTACTATATTAGACAAGTAAGAATGAACACGGTATACATACATAAACTATTAAACATTGATTATATTGACGATGTTAGTATCGATATTACAATTTATAATGTTTTGAATTCACGACAGCGCTACTACTTCATTTTACATACCTACATTGACTTGACTGCGTAATGTCTATCTCAGTGGGGCGCGCCTTCGTGGATAAAAACATTATTAAGGTGTTTATGTATATTT
Organism: Acleris laterana; assembly: GCA_963966035.1. Taxonomy (NCBI): domain Eukaryota; kingdom Metazoa; phylum Arthropoda; class Insecta; order Lepidoptera; family Tortricidae; genus Acleris; species Acleris laterana. The sequence continues at coordinate 12,216,733 of OZ014462.1, read as the reverse complement.
TTAAGGATGGATGATAGAAGATTGACGAAAGAGATATACAGATCGAAAGTGAGTGGAAGGATCGAAAGGAGCCGCCCTAGGCGTACTTTTTCGAATCAAATCGGAGAAATACTAGAAAAGGGCCGAATCTTAAGTATCCGAAACCGACGTGCGTGCAGGACTCGATGTATGAATGTGGGAGAAGCGAAAGAAATTTGTCACGATCGTAGCAAGTGGAAGGAAGTGGTCTCTGCCTACCCCTCTGGGAAACAGGCGTGATTTAATGTATGTATGTATGTATATTTTTTAATCAAACAAATCCTAAAAGCTTGTTTGTGTTCAATATTACTTCTACGTACGATAACACTAGTCGACCGTTCCGTTTGACCTTTATCTTGACTAGTACATTTTTATACGACTTCTTTACTGTGTTTTTTATAGTTGAACATAAAATCCGCTATTTTATTATAAGCTACGTTTAAAATACAAACGTTTTCATTATTTTAGTTTGAAATAAATAACTGCTTTTAATTATGACGTAGTTTTCCCCATGATTGTAATTGCACTGAAGCCTGCATGGTCTAACCATTGCATCACGATCCTGTATTTTTTAGACTCAAAATAGAATCCAACGTACTCTACTTGCACTCTGACTGCACAATAGTTCTTAATCTTGTCACAACTGTCTTTATAAAGGTTACAATGTCAAAAAGACTAGCGCCACAAAATTATGACGCCATAAAAATATTTAACAAGGGCATATATCATTGACGTACGCCTAATGGCTCTGTATAATTATATTACATGCTACAGACGCCAATTAGTTGAAATATAATTTAATATAATTACGTTTTAATATACAATTAAGCAGGTTGTTGTAAAGTGGAAGTTAAGAGTTAATATTGCGTTTTAATTAGGAATTTAGGCGTTTTATTTTGTTGAGTGTTATGTTTGGGAAATAAGCTGTCACGATCAAAACCGAGTTTTAAAAGGATTTATGTTTTTTTTCTATATTTCTTGACAGTTTTCCGCCAACCTGACTGAAAACTGCCAAGGCCTTCCCTCTATCTCTATTTTGATCTGCCCCTTACTTCAAGAGATATAAATATGTATACTAAGGGCCTGTTGTTTGATCTGTAGTTAAACTAACTAATTGTCAAAATTTGAAAAAGGAATCGAAAATTTGAAGGAATCTCAAGGAAATGTTTTCGATTCCTTTTTCAAATTTTAACAATTAGTTAGTTTAACTACTGATCAAACAACAGGGCCTAAGCTGTATACATAGACGATAGGTACAGTCAAGGAAATTGATTCGTAGACCATTTCGGACTATGTCAAAGTGACACTGTAAATAAAATCATTAGAAGTCACTTACGTTTTGATTGATTGCGTCACTTTGACATAGTCCAAAATGGTCTAGGAATCAATTTCCTCGACTGTACAAAGAAAATACCTAAAACTCAATAATAATTACACGCGCTCATCACACAAATACTTTTGCTCTTACTGGAAATAGAACCCGGGACCGCTAGCTTCGTAGATAAGATACTAGATCAACACATCCTAAATACTTTTCATTCGAAACTAAAACCTATTTCCATTCTACATTAAAGACTCCAGAAATAGAACTTTAGGCTACTAAAGCTCAGTCATATTCTACTATAATCAAACTTGGCGCTTTGAAAGCTGTAATAGAGCAGAAAGGCGTAAAGTTTAGGCGCTGGAGAGTCCATTACAGCCGTACCAACGCGTCCTATGCCACCTTTGTCAGAGTAGCGCGGGACACAGAGGAATACAGGTATTCACTAAGTTTCGACTTTCCGCGGAGGTTGAATTAAGGTGAAACGGTGAAAGGTTTAATTGTGAGTTCAATGCCGTGAAGCTACTTTTATATAGCTTCATGGGTTTACAAGAAATTATTAATGAAACTACTTCAAATTTATAAGTATCGAGAAGCTAAACGTTTTTGCTGTAGGTTAGTCTTTTAAAACCTTAATTTTATCACAATACGGGTTGGAGAAGACCTTGGGGACCTTGTATGAACTCTGGGCTCGCAACCAACAGTACTGATTGAAATGTATCTAGGGAATGCAAATAACCGGTTATAACCGGTTTTAACCGATTATTTTCATACAAGAACGTCTAATAACCGGTTAAATTGCATTCTCTAAATGTGCCATGAAATATGTGATCTTATAAGTAGGGAATGCAATTTAATCGGTTATTAACCGTATTTGTATTTAAAAAAAAAACCGGTTTTAACCGGTTAACCGGTATTTGCTTATAAGGTTTTGGTCACACGCCCCTTAAAATGCTAAAATAAAAATTATGTAACACAGGAATAATGTCAAATCAAAACGTGGAGATTTCGAAAGCTTGTTTTTGATATATTTTCATACGATTCCTCTCTCCCGCTGTACTCTGGCCCCGCAACGCACGGATCGTAATAACGGCGTGGGAACCTGCAGCCGGGCGACGCGGCCCTTTGATGCACGCGCTAAATAAATAAATGATAATTAAATAATAATGATTAATGCCTCCGAGCCGGAGGGACCCTTGACTTCGGGAGCTATAGACAAAGGTTACGCAACGCGGTCGAAACTTCGAGATAATTTCGCACAATAGTTTGAGTTTCTTGCGTTTCTACTCAGCAATAGTCTCCTTTTGGGAAGCGCTTAGATTTTTGACGTTTAAAAGTGCACGTAAAGTGGACTTTGTTGTTGGCTTGTTTGGTGAGTGAAGACGAAGCTACCTGATAAATGGAAATTGTCGTGTGATGGATATAAGTAGGTAACTTTGATCGAGTGGTCTACCACTAGCTGAGCGTTAGAACCATGTGACATTTAAGTTCTTCAGCCAAAAGCAGTTGGATTATTTATTTTTCCAGAAAATAATTGAGATAAACCACTACTTATAATCATGTTTTTTTTAAGCTCTTTTAAAAAAGTTTTTATTGTAAATTGGTATTTCACCAAAGCTAAGATGTCATATAGGATGTCAGGCTATCAAACCTGATGCATTTGCCAAAGCTTGCTTTTTGTTACTCTTGTTATATGTATATTAGCATATTTATACACGTGTACGAGTATATATTGGTGTCTAGTACCTACCCTCAATATATCCTAGTAGTTTAGGACTAATATGTATTTGTTTACCGCGCCAGTAAGTCCAAGCTATCCCCACAAGTCCTTTGCAAGTTGGAAACTTAACTCTCACTAAAACATTAGCAAAAACTACTCACCAACGAGATAATAACAAAAAATAATTGGATTAGCCTCGACCAATCAAAACGCAACCCTAATCGCATACTAAATAGGTTCTCTTTCAAACAACGCTCGCAACAACCCGTCCCAGGAGGGTCATTCCCGTATCGGCCGGGATCGTTTCGCGATAAAATGTAGTCAATGCTGTCGTTTGAAAAAAAGACGTATCCGAAAGTTTCTTGGTAGACCGAAATCAACTCTTTCTTTTTACGAATAAGGTCGGGATAACCATAAAAGGTCTTTGGACGCGTGCTTTTTTTCGTACTGGGTAGAGCGGCTCACGTTGATTGTACTGGGTTTTGTTTTATGACAACTTTGAATGTTTCAGGTTAAGCAATTATCTGTGTGGTCATTATTAGGATGCGTTTACTTGGGTTAACGTTTTGCTGGCATGCGTTATTTTTATGCACGTTTGACGCATTCTTACACATTCTTCAAGTAATGCCTTACCAACATGAATAAAAGATATGAAACAAATATGTAAAGTTATTAGAAATACGTTAAAAATGACAAAGTACATATAAGACTATTTTGGCAGTTGATTCTTATTGATTATAAAGCCCTATTTGTCAATTAGTTCTATTCTATTCTATTCTATTTTGTAGCCTTTTATTATTTAATTACAAAAAATTGAGAATTTAAAATAAAAATATTACCTTATTTTCTTATTCTTTCGATTGACATCGGTAAGTCAGCACGTATTTTTTACTTTTTGAAATAATCACAGTTGTGTTTTCTAAAATACATTGATGGTTAATCTCTCTTTCTCTCTCCTTAGCATTTTTTAGTCCCATCTGATGGTGGGGTCTGTCTTCCTTATTATTGTTAAGTACATTAAACTATTTATAAAATAGGACAATTGACGGAACTCCTAAATGAGACCTTTCATTTACGGTAAAATAACCATAAAGCAAGTATTTCAAAGCTTAATGACAAAATTAACTTTATGACGTTGAAAATAAACTGAATTTTGGTCTCCATTTTACGCGAATTTCCCCAGTGTGTTAAAATAATTTCTCACTAAGACCGAAGCTTATAAAATGACACGAATTAATTATCTTTTCTAAATACGACATTTGATTAATTATTTAATTTTCGCAAGCGATCAAAGAATTAGGAGACATTTCTTTATTATTAAAATGACGGTTATATAACCAACCAACCAATGTTACTGACACTATATGGACAGCGCATAAAATAAATGATTTTTTTTTTTTTTTTTCAAAATAAATTAGGTACAGATTTTCTGTTAAATATGACCTTTTATACAACATTATCACAAAACGATTTGTCAGATCAAATTGTTATAATGAATGGTCTTTGCTCAGTATTTTCAATGACCAAGCGAAACAGATGTAAAAACTCATTCGCCTTCTTCCATCTCGTTTGTTTTACTACACAACAATAAAGTGCTCCCCGTACTATAAATCTAGCAATACGAAATGCAACATTTCGCGAGATAAAATCCATTCAGCACACCGCCAACACCAAGTGTGAAGCCATTAACAAACAAAAAGCAAAGCGCCGGCAACTGACCCTCCCGGCGCACTGTGGAACGAAAATGGCCTCTCCATAGAAATAGGGACTTAATTTTCTAAGTGCCTATTTTTTTAATTGAAATCGAATCTACTCCTCATAATTAGGTAAAAAAATGAATATGGGTCAATTTGGCTGGAAAACCGCCGAGTAATATTTTTTTTTATAAAATTTTGTATGGAGCGTATATGAAAAAACGGAATATCTCAGAAAGTGCACAATTTCCCGTAATATCCTTCCGCAGGAATTTAGTACCAATTATTTATGATTTTTCGGCGTTCTCAAAATTTCCCGGGCAGGTGCACTTTTTTTTAAAAAAATCAAAAACGTTTTATATAGGGAAAACTTGGTTTTTAGAAGGTATTTAAGTTTGCAAGACACGTTTAATCGTGGGATAAAATTAAATAATGGCTTTAGATGAGATGGATGTTCAAAAATGAGGTCATTGGAATAATGACATATCTCACTTTTTGGCCCTTTATCTCCCTGCCCCCTAATGAGCACAATCGGTGCTCATTAAGTGTATGATTAAAAGTAAAAATTAACTAAATCACTCTTAATTATTCTTAATGAGTTGGCATTAAGTAAAAAAATAAATTAAATATTATCTTATTATCATTAAGGATGATAATTACCCAGATTTCAATGGGTTCTCATTAGTAATATGCAATAAATAGGTTGCAGTTCAATTTTATTGTTTATTCCTTCTGGAACATTTCAACTGCAAGCAATGGAGGGTTTAACGACCAACTTAGATTTGTACGTGATTTTGAGAAATCAGGAACCTTCTTTTAACTACAAAGCCTTGATGGAAGAAGTGGTTACTAAAATCAATGGACAACTATCTGAAGAAGACTATGATACCCTCAAGGAATTTTGCCAAAGATTTTCAAGAGCTGCTTTGGAAAGATGGCAGAAGTGCCGAAGAGATACGAAAAAGTTTAGAAGTACTTATGAACATTGGCTTATGGAAAATGTTGATTGGCCAAGCTTTGTAGTTTGGCGATCCGATTCACCCACCCAAGAATCAGGTGATTTAAACTATGAAGGATCGACCTCATCGGTTGGAACAATGACTACAACAAAACATAAGTCATTCGAAGATCTGGGAACCAAACAGAAGAAAAAAAGATCGAGTGACTTACAATCCGAAAACGCTGATGAATTGGCATATACTGCAGCAGAACGTTTTAAGCAGGATGGCCGCGATGATATTGCGGCCGTAATTGAATATATGCTGAAAAACCCAGAAGTAGCATCTAAATTAAGAGAAGTGACAATCTCTACGAAGAAACCCGTAACATCTACGATATATACACCTGAAAAAGCACTAAGTCTTTTTATTTCACTCAAGTTGTCTAAATGGCAATATATGATCCTGCGAGAGAGTGCTATTAGAGAAGGTGCAGAAAATGTGTATCCGTCATACTACAGAGTACAAAAAGCTAAACTAGATTGCTATCCTCCGAGTGAATCAATAACTATTACGGATTCTTCAGCCAAAATTAAACTGCAAGAATTATTGAATATTACAGTGAACAGAATAATGGATAGTATACCGGAGCACGTAGAAGACAAACAGATGGTACTTATTTCTAAATGGGGGTTTGATGGTGCTTCGAGCCAAAGCAGGTACAAGCAAAAGATGAGTGACTCCGAGCAAGATGATTCTAGTGTTTTCATGACAACCCTGGTACCATTAAAATTAACTTCAGGAACTGATACAATATGGACGAATCCCAAGCCTTGTTCAGAGTTATATTGTCGTCCAATACAGTTCAAGTTCATTAAGAAAAACGAAGCCGTTGTGCTTGCTCAGAAAACGGAGATAGACAAGGAAATTGAAGATCTACTACCCACAGAACACAAAACCAACACAGTGAAGCATTAACTGAAGATGACGATGTTGGACGGCAAAATATGCACTTTTCTTTCAAAAGCCAGATCAAATGCAACTTGCAGTTTATGTTTGGCTAAACCAACGGAGATGAACCTTCTTGATAAAGTTCTTACAAAACCTGTGGATACTGGTATATACCAATATGGGTTATCATCTCTACATGCTCGCATCAATACGATGGAATGCCTTCTTCACATAGCATATCGCCAGGATTTTAAACAATGGGCTGCGAGAGGAAACGAGCTAAAAGAAAAAATGGCATCAAGGAAGAAAATCATTCAAAATCGTTTTAAGGAAGAAATGAATCTCTTGATAGATGTGGTCAAACAGGGGTCAGGGACAACTAATGATGGAAACACAGCCAGAAAGTTTTTTGAGGACCCCTGTAAAACAGCAAGCATTACAGGACTAGATGAGGGATTAATCAGGAGATTTGCAGTAATCTTGCAAGCAGTTACTTCAGGAGAGGTTATAGACGTCAACAAATATAAAGATTACGCCCACGATACAGTAAAAAAATATGTTGAATTATACAACTGGTATCATATGTCCGCAACGGTTCATAAATTACTGGTGCATGGAGCAGACATTATAGCCCATAACGAAGTTATACCGATCGGCAATCTCTCAGAAGAAGCGTCAGAGGCCCGGAATAAAGACTTTAGAAGGTTCAGGGAACACAACTCACAGAAAAAGAGTAGACAAGATTCAAATCATGACATTCTCAATATGTTACTTCTGTCATCGGATCCCAAACTTACCGCAATGAGGCCAACACTGAATAAAAGGAACAAACAAACCTTATTTATTGAGACCTTGGACCTTCTAATCAATTCCGAATCGCAAAATGATTCGGAATTGGATGCCGAAATAGATGACGCAGAACAATAAAATTAAACTGCAACCTATTTATTGCACATTACTAATGAAATCTGGGTAATCATCATCCTTAATGATAATAAGATAATATTTAATTTATACTTTTACTTAATGCCAACTAATTAAGAATAATTAAGAGTGATTTAGTTAATTTTTACTTTTAATCATACACTTAATGAGCACCGATTGTGCTCATTAGGGGGCAGGGAGATAAAGGGCCAAAAAGTGAGAAATGTCATTATTCCAATGACCTCATTTTTGAACATCCATCTCATCTAAAGCCATTATTTAATTTTATCCCACGATTAAACGTGTCGTGCAAACTTAAATACCTCCTAAAAACCAAGTTTTCCCTATATAAAACGTTTTTGATTTTAAAAAAAAAAAGTGCACCTGCCCGGGAAATTTTGAGTACGCCGAAAAATCATAAATAATTGGTACTAAATTCCTGCGGAAGGATATTACGGGAAATTGTGCACTTTCTGAGATATTCCGTTTTTTCATATACGCTCCATACAAAATTTTAGTAAAAAAAATATTACTCGGCGGTTTTCCAGCCAAATTGACCCATATTCATTTTTTTACCTAATTATGAGGAGTAGATTCGATTTCAATTTAAAAAATAGGCACTTAGAAAATTAAGTCCCTATTTCTATGGAGAGGCCATTTTCGTTCCACAGTGCGGCGGGCCCGTCGCAATAAACACGTCGGGAAACGGCGAAACGGCCAAACGCCGAAACGAAAACAGACCACCGCCATCCTTACAAGAAAGACTTAACAGTCGAAAAAGCGTCAATTCAAATACAATGTAATTTAAAGCTAGTTAAGGTTAAGTTTACTGCGGATTTTAGTTTGCAGATGTGACGTTTTGACTTAGCATCGGGACTTCCGCCCCATTTGACGTACGTAAGTACTTGAAGAAATATTGTTGTTTCATCATTCCGACATGTATATCGTCGGCTTAGTGCAAGAAGTCATTAACCCACAAAAAGTCAAGTCCGAGAAAAACGGGCCCAAAGTTTTGACTTAGTCAAATGAACATTATTGTTGTAGGTTCGGGTCTAGATTTAAAAATTAAACACAAGTGGTTAGCTTAATATATTTAGTATCAAAACCAATTAAAAACTTTGTACAATAATTCCAAATAACTTTTTTAAAAGCCTAAATATGTAGTTAGTGACTTTTTGTCTTTCTCGCTTTAGGGAACTTACAATTAGTTATTTTTTATTTTAATCACAATTAAATCGAAAAACACAGTTTTAAACGAAAAATTTGGTTTCATCAGTCTTAATTTATTACCTTAGAAAATTTATGAACATTATTTACTAATTAACAACGCATAAACAGTTTTAAAAACTCTACTTCACAGATATAAACCCAACAAAACCACAACAATAACATGAAATTCTCAAAATGGCGTTATTTGTAACTCCAAACTAAAATAACTAAAACATGTTTTTTTTTATAGAGGAACTTATAATTATTATATATTATAATCCCAGACACTCACAGCAAGCACTACTTACTTACTGTTATAAAACATAAAAACTTCTAAAAGTATTAAAATAAAAAGATCAGCCTTTGATTTTGAACTAATACTGTAAGTAAGAAAAAGAGTTAAAAAACCTAGTCATCCATCTTTTTTACTCTTCGTCTTCTGAGTTTGAAGACATTTCTTCAGGTACATAATCACGACTTTCTTTGGCTGGCAAGTTCTGGTACCAGTAGTGAAGTGAAGTTCCGCGGGTATAATTTTTTCATTGCACATTTTTAGTAAGTCCTTTTTTAGCTAGAGTGATTGGCAGTTTTTGGTTGTAATCTTTTCTCAAAATGTAAGTGTTATAATTGAAACCCTGTATGGGTTTTTCAAGCTTACGTTTTCGCAGTTGTTTTATTGGAACCATAGATTGGGATGTATTACTTTTTAATACGTGAAATTCTTTATACTCAGGTTTGAAATCGTATCTGTATAAAACAACATTCGGCCTTTTTTTCTCTAGTCGAAAAGATTTCACTTTAAGCCATCGTAGTTTTTCTCCATTGACGTCAATCAATCGATTCTGCATCAAGTTATCTCTCAAGTCGTTTAGGTTTAAAATATCTGTGTGATTCATAACTATCGGTCCGTAAGGTTTTTTCAGGGTTTCATTTTTCTTATTTTTTCTTTTAGATCTTGCTAATCGAATAACATTACAGAAGTCTATCATTCATTGAGTACACTGGCATTAAACGCAATTGGTTCTCAATCGCACTGTGCATGCTATCTACCTCCATATGTGTATGACCAGGCTCTAAATATTTATGTTCTATTACCTCGTGATGAGTTGTCTGAACTAAATACAACTGCAGGCTTAAAAGGAATTGATTACGATTTTGGCCTCCACAGGTGTCAGTGAATATGGAAATCTCTTTTACAGTAGATGGGAGACGTTTTATCCATAGATACAAAGCCGTACCCACCTCATCGCTTCCTTTTTTGCCATCCAGCTCAGACCAGAGGTAACAAAAGCCGTCATTGGGAGTGCGAGCTTCATAAATGGTAGCATTGTACACATTCAATTTGCGTAGGTAATAAAGAATAGAAACAGTTCCATTTGGGATATGAAGTACCTTTTGTAAATCTAAGGTTATTGAATTAAAGCTTTCATCTTCATTAGCACGAATTTTGTCCAATTCTTTGGCTGAGACTTTGTTCTTTTAGTGAAATGTGTAAGTCATATTTTTATTTCCAAGATTCAAGATCGGGTCCGTTTGTATTTTTGATACTGTTATACTTATGACATGTTAGACATTGGTCTTTTTTTGGTTTGTGAAAATCCAAATTATATTCGTATAGTAACAGAAGTCCGTGACGCTTTTTTGCATTCCTCTGTATAAAGTTCGTACATTCTTGAAATAGATGGCGTGCCATCTAAATAGAGTTTTGACTATGTTTTTCGGCAATAGTGCGATTCCATTGTAGGGAATGATTCGATGTGTTGTTTTATAAAATCTATATCGTCTTGTTTGGTTTTATTATGAGCAACATGCTTACCACGTTGGTCTTCTCCTTCAAAAAGACCAGAACTGCCGACCTTGGAAAATGTATTGTTTATAGGGCCGTTTGAAATACAGAGGGTACTTTTAAAAAAAAAATCACATACCTTGATTTTACCTTCATCATTAGAAAAAAAATATGAACGTGACATGGTTTGTTTTCTAACTGCTTTTACGTAACACCTTTGTGGAGGATTTACAGATATGTTCGCGAGTATAAAATCCTTTTGACGACAGTAGTCTTTTAAGCCCCAATATGTTTGACAATTTTTTTTACGTTCTTCTTCGCTGAAATTTAGTGGGCAGTTAAGCTTGCATTGATAACCTCCCGGCTTGGGGTCTTTTCTTGTAAGAAATCACTAACTTCTCGCGTAACGTCCATCCCCGGTCGCAGCCGCAACGGTATGACTTCGATCACGGTGGCCGAACCCCCGTTACCGCGAGAGCAAGACGTACTCGTAGGTATAAATGAGTTGAAATATGAACTGTTGTGCAAGAATATTTCACTAAAGGTGTTCAAATTCCTACAAGTTATTTGCCAAAAGTCACTAACCATAACTTAATCACGTGAATTACATGTCTTTGGACATAACAAAAATCGATAAATATCATTAATTACTTCAAAAAATCATTCTGATTGCCATTAATGCTGTCTCCTAGTTTTTTTAAACTTTATAAAGTGCTTTAGTTACTTTATACTAAAGTAAAAGTGGTAATGTGCATCCAATGCTCATTTTGTTAAAAATCATTAAAGCATGGTTATAACTATTATTTTCGTTTTACGGTTTGCTAAAAGTAACTAAATGCATATAATGAATTCTAGCTCAAATACTTTCATAGCTTTATTCATATTATTTTATTTTTTAAAGTTGATAAGTAACAAAAGTGAATATTTAAACAAAATAAAAAGATAAAAAATAACAAATTTGTTTTGCTTAAAGTTAGTAATGGTCTAAAACCAATTTACATCAAATCAACAAGGCAAAAAGTTAAGTTAATGACTTAATGTCATGGGCATCATGGCTGTAACATCGAAATTATTCAATGTAAAAAAAAATGGATCCGTGCGTTAGAAAGAGTAAGTCGCGGCGAATCCGCCTGTGCTTGTACCTGTACTTAGTGATTTTATGCCTTTAGTGACTTCTTGCACTAAGCCGACGATATGTGGGTTCGGGAAAAGGATAGTTGATAGTATAGTTGTTTATGAAATTGTAACGGATCTCGACGGTCTTTAAAGCTACATCGTAAGTACGTTAATTCGAACAAGAAATAAATCCATAACTAAATGAATTATCAAAAATATACTAAACATCGAAAAATATACGAATCTACTAATTTTCCTAAATATTTTGCTAAGTTTTGACATGGTAAAGTTTGAAGCTTTAAAAACCGTAAGTTCAAATAAACATCGACAAAAAATACGAATAACTTGTCGCAAACATAAAGGTACTTACGCCCTGGGGGTCCAGAAAAAATACATAATAGAATATCGTTAGCGTTTTTCGAAAACTAATAAAATGTACCGTAGAACGGGGTGAGTAGGGACACAACCTAAAAAGAAGCATATGTTACTACTTATAAGACTGAAATTATTTCCAATAGACGTAACGTTATTGTCTATTTAATACTTGTTCTTATTTGTAACAAGTTATGACTTATTTTAGGTTGTGTCCCTACCCACCCCTTAATACGGTATGGAATTGGGATTGTCCATTTTTTACAACTAAGTACTCCAATTCGAAAACCATTTCGAGGAATAAGGTTTTAAAGCCGTTCTGCATTATTAAGTTCTTGAAATATTTATCTATTTTGAATATTTCGACAAAAGTATATTTAACCTTTGTATGACTTTCGTTTTCGGCTTGAAACCCTCCTAGGTGTATTTTACGGGTTAGGCGAAAACAGCTTGAAATAGTATGTTTTAAACACGTATATTACAATCACTTTTTTTTATTGAATGTCATTTAATTGTTGTAATTTATTAGAAAATGCCATACCAAATTTAAAATAATCATGTCATCCATAAATGTCTGCTAAATAAATAAAGATATTAAAACAAAACTATTGGGTGAAATACAAAATTAATGATATAGGTGTCTTAAAATTTCAAATTCTTTCGAATGAGAAAGTAAATACCGTGGGTTATTTTTTTTGGTCAATCCCAATTGAAATAAGCGACCGATGCAACTAGTCGTCATTTTACGTCAATCCTATACATTTAGACAGATTTTTAACATCGCTTTCGATATCGTTATGCGTTTTGTCTAGGCTCCCAGAGCTTTTTTACACTTCGATAATTTGAAATGAATCGCAAATTATAAGACCATGCTATACTGTTCTGTCTTTACAAAAAAAGCCTGCCGTTTCAAGAGAACTTCGTGACTCGAATTTTGGACAGACCGCCGCGAAAAAAACTAGATTATTGGTACAAAAACTGATAAAATGTGAGTGCTGTCGTCTTATTACAAACAGTCTCAACCTGCCAAGATCCAGGAAGTGAGAGATAGCCAAAAAAAAACAAAAGTTCAAAATATTTATTTATCTCTCGGGCTCTTTTACACGTCGGTAATATGGAGTGAACCTACTCGCACTTCGGACGAGACCATCATTCTCTTCTCATCAAAGAAACTCCAGAAGAAGCACTACTTACAGCAGTTACATAATAATTATCTTCGTTAATTTCATTGCATGCAACGAATTGACAGTGGTCAGTTTTTAACCCCCGACGCAAAACAGAGGGGTGCTATAAGTTAAAGTGACGTGTAAGTCTGTATGTGTGTGTGTGTGTCTGTCTGTGGCACCATAGCCCTTAAACGGATGAGCCGACTTGGATGCGTTTTTTTAACGAAGGTCGTAAAACAAATACAAACAGTGGTAATCATTCCTTGAACAGCAATTTTTAGTCTGCATACGCTCGATTAATAGCAAACATGCCACGCTGATGGTAAGTGAGATCTGAAACAGAATTTACATTCTCAAGACTACAAAGGCGTTTTCCTGAGGACTGACATGGAAACTTTCTAAGCTATTAATTTCACTGGTTGTCTTATCCCCACACCTGAACACAGCAATGCGAACACTGCTGCTTGGCGGGAGAATAAAAAGTATAAGGTGGCTGTGATCCGGATAGACCCGGCACAAGGTGCTACCACCATACAACATTTTCATCCATTTTATTAAATCCATTAAAATTACCTTTAATGTATTTTGAACAATATCTACGTCGCCATTCAACTTCAAGACGCAGACAAAAGAACAAAACGGCAAGATCCATAAAAATACTTTATTCCAAATTAAACTCTATAATGGACATTTAATACGAGAATTGTCATCAAATCCCTTTGTCTATATCCCACCATTATCTCGAGAAACTTCTATTGTCCTGCACGTCATACAGTTTTATAGAAAACCCTAGCAAATATCGATTATTGAAAAACCCACCTTGCCGTAAAAGGTTTAAAGTTCCTTTTAGGATGGCACCAACCAGTGATTATAGGTATTTTTCAATTATCGTCTAAGAAGTGCGTGTAGGGTTGTCACTTGTCATTTTAAAATTATACCTCCTTATACGTTCTTTTAAGATAAAAACTTAAAGATAAAACTTTAAAATACGCTTCTGCACTTTTACTTTTTACTGTTTGTGGTCAAAGTGGGTAAAAAGCATTGGTTTTCGATTTATTATTAAGCATTGAGGTGATAAGTGGTGCTGTTATGTTTTTGTTCTTCTTTGCGAGACATAAAGAGACTTAGCTTGAGTTTGGTTTTCTTTTAACTTCAAGAAAGGGTACGAAGCCAGTTGGATCTTCAGGGAATTACAACCAATAAGAACAGTCTTGTCTTTTAAGAAAAATCAATGAACATTTTAAAAATAAACAATCTATGTGGCAGTCTAAAGCTAACCAAACCTTGTTAGCTGCAATATTTGCCATCCCATCCCAATTAGGGATAATTCCGCCTTTGTACCTACATAATTTCAATTAAGTGTTGTAATTGACATTTTTTTGTGGAATAAGGGCGGACTCGACAAAACTGGAATAATACTTATTCCGAGATTAGTCTATACAAATTCGGCGTAATAATCTAGGCATAAGACCTTATTCCAGTTTGGTCAAATCCAACCTAAAAATATTAAAGTCCAAATTATAACATCAACAGCATAACATCATTAACACAAACGTATCAAAAAATCGCAACAGTTTTCGCAACACCGACACCGGAACTATCCCGTGACCTATAAAAACGCAGTCGATCCATTGTCGCGGAACACGACGAAACAAAACTAGACAAAAGGCCGGAAACATGCCGTATACGAGAATGTGACGTTTTCATTATAAAAAACTAGGTTACGCCTAGATTGTGTGATAAGTGCTTTTAGGATTGGGCAAGAGAATATTTATCTCGAAAAGCAATTCTTAGATAAAACAGGATCACAAAGGGTACATCTTATCTTGAATGATGTGACAGTTTGTGAGGCAAAAATGATTAGCGAACAAGAAACTACCATATGACTTTATGAGGCTTTGTTGCCTGAATACGATAATATTACTTTGTATTTTAATGAACTTTGAATTTGGTTAAATAAATACATATCTGGGGACCATGTCACACAAATTGATCTAGTCCTAAACTAAGCTTATTTGGTTTGTTTTTATACTTAATTGATTTTAAAAAAAAGGTAAAAAAAAAATTTAAGGTATAAGTGGTTTGTAACCATACTAGTGATATTCATAAATAAAATAAAAATGAATTCTTGTCTATTATAAAAATACATACTACTTTTACATAACTCAATAACTATAGCCAATGACTCGTCATTTGCACTTATCTCTTAATTAGTGACCTGTAGATTTAAGTGCATAAAGCGCATTAAACAGTTTTAGCAGCTATCTTTACTACCAGCTTTACTTAAGCTTATAAGAAGTGTTAAAAGCTTCATAGGATCAACATCGTTAAATCTTACTTTTATGACTTAAAAAGTTTTTAAGTATTTTATACAACATAATTATAACCAATGCTATTAAATGTTAAAACTTTAAAAGAAAGTTGATTCTAGAACGAAATCCACAGTTAATATTTTGAAAGAAATAATTCTGGGGTCCTAGTAAGAAATGGTATAAGTTGATATAACTCGTTCTAAACAAGGATATGTACATTAAAGAAGTGTTCTAGACTTAAACCCTTTTTCACTTGAACTTCAGGAGAGTTATACACTAGGTTCTCAGAAATTTGATTCCACAAAAGTGACAGTTGCCGAGAAAATATCGATACCTAAGGCCCTGTTGTTTGATCAGTAGTTATTATTAACTAATTGTTACAATTTTAAAAAGGAATCGAAAATTTGAATGAATCTCGAGGATGTGTCAAAAATTTAATTCCTTTTTCGAATTTTAACAATTAGTTTAACTACTGATCAAACAACAGGCCCTAAATGAGTTTAAACTGTCCGTCCGTCCTAACTTTAAAGATCTTTTGAATCGAAATAGAAAACGGTTTGATGTTTTTTTTTTCAGAGCATGTGTCACTACGGCGAATTTGCGAACTTTTTTGAAGTAAAAATAAAACGGGGTAACCATTCAAGAAACGTATTTTTGTCAACGTAAAAATGGTAAAATATACAAGCATTAAAGGGTGATAGGTAATTTTGTATAGGCTCAGTCCCACCCACCAACAGTCACGGGATCATTAGGACCCAAAAAAACACAAAATACTTATTTTAGTAGCAAAATCGATGGGAACATTTTTTTAATGAAAAAAACGTTTCAAGAGTCAAGTAAGGCAAGAATGTGTTCATTTTCAAACAAATTCCATACGATACAATTATGATTTTCTAAGTAAACCCTATAAACTGGCACATGTTTCATCTCTGTTGGTGGGTGGAGACATTTTTGCACATCGTCGTTTGGAATGATTATTATGTAGCACAAACCCTAAAAAAAAATAACAAATATACTAAAAGTGGTCAAGTGTGAGATAGGCTCGCGCTGATTCGATTCGAAATCGAATTCAAATCGGAATATAATCATACAGTAGAACACAACCAATATGATACGTAATAGTTATAAGGTGCAAATTAAATTGCATCTATTTTTTCCATCTCCATCACGCAAGTTTGACAGCTGACTGAATGACACGCGGGCGCGCGTCAACATGGCGTCACTAACAACCAATAATAGCACAGAATACAACCACGCAACGCTGATTGGTTCCCGCGCTTGGAACAAATGACATCTGAGCAGGTATGTAAGCTAAGCCATATCGGTTGTGTTTTACTGTACCTACTGGGCCTCTTAACCATATCGTCTCTGACCTGGTGGGTTATTATGACATAGCTATGCAGCTCAGAATACGCTGCGAGAAAAGGACAGAGCTATATAACTGCTATAGCTCTATCCTTTTCGCTCGCCGTAAAATGAACTGCTTTGCCATGTCGTAATAACCCCCCTGTTATGGTATTGTTTTAACTCGGCCACCATTACTGTCAGTAAATAAGAGCTATCAAACGTTGACAATACGATAATAAGTGAAAGACGATATGATTTTTACCGCCTAGAATCTTCTGTGCAGCGGTACGGAACCCTCGGTTCGCGAGTCCGACTCGCACTTCACCGGTTTTTTAATCTTCGAAATGGGCAGATCCTCTTGTTTCCCACATATATCTACGAAATATTTTTCATCCCATGCGACATCTGCCACACTACGCCCAGAGCTAACAGCCCGAGCGATATTTGCACTCTGAATGGCTAAAAATCTACCTGCACACGTGCCTGGTCGGAATGGAGCTGAAGTGTCCAAATCGTCCAATACTTATTCTGGGAAACGTATTTTCAAATCATTCACTTGAAATCTTTAGTTTTTTATCGATAGTGTCATTTTATCGATTAGTGCATTTTTTTTCTTTAGCTCATTATGCGCCCATTGTTGAGCATATGCCTTTCAAAAAACATCTACATTTTTTTATATTATAATAATATACCGTGGGTATAACAGCATTCTTTCAATTTCAAAAATTGCAAACAAAAAATTAACTTGAGTACACTATTATAGTAAAAGATTTTTTTTTTTTTTTTTTTTTTTTTTTTAAACTTTATTAAAGTGCTTGGTCGCTGAGGCGACGATGCCGCACCATTAAAACAACAAGTACATTATGTTTTCTTAAAACTAATTACTTCTATTAACAAGTCCCATACGCACCAGTTTAAACAGTGCTCTTGCATTTTTCGATAAAGGGAAAGCCAGAGCACTGTTACAGCCGCCGATATCGCAGAACATATTAGAGTTACATGATAACTGACTCCTAAGCGACTCGTTTCGGACACACTCCATTATAACATGATAAACGTCTTCTGGCATATTACAATCAGCACAATTGGGGGAAGTAACTTTATGCATCAAAAAACCAAATTTGTTTAATGGAATGTGTCCAGACCGAAGTCTTACCGCCAAAACAATTTCTCTTCTGCTTAATGCACAATCTATCCAAGGTATACTTAGAGGCTCCGGTTGGATTGTTTTGTACCATATACCTTTCTCTTTGGATCGGCAATCAAAATATTCCTTCCACAAGGACTTTGTGTGTCTTCTCACCACGCTTATGAAGTCTGAATAAAAAGGCAGCGCATCACATGGAATTCCATCAGTACAAGCCTGTCTAGCCAAGCTGTCCACCTTTTCGTTACCGTCTATACCCACATGAGATGGTATCCATTGAAGAACTATTTTTTTACCGTCCAAATCCATTCTAATGATAAGTTCCAGTATAGAATAGGCAATCGGTAGCCCTCGATAGCTCGAGGTGCAACGAGCCAAGTGTTGGAGCGCACTCTTCGAGTCCGTCAATATACAAAACTTATCATTAGGACATGTTATCGATTTGATATAGGACAAGGCCTCGACGATGGCAAGTAGCTCCGCGTGCATTATTGACATGTTATTGTTTACACTAAGCTTAACTGATGTCTTGGACTGAGGGTCATAAAAGGCAGCACCTACAGCGTCCGTGTCTTTGGAACCGTCGGTAAATATGCTGTAATACTCAGTGTAGTTTTCTTGTAAATACTTATCAACCATTAATTTTATATGATTTGTCTTAAAGTGACGTTTAGCTAAATTTATTTTTTTAATTTTTGATATAATTATTTCGGAAAAATCAAATTTATTAATCCAACGGTTTAATGAAAACATTTCTAACGTAATGCTAGAATGGATCGGAAGAGAATTGTATGAATTATGTGCTATAAGCAATACAGATTTTTTAAATCTTGGTATATTATACTTTTGAGCAATGCATTTTAATTCATCCAAAAGCCTGACAGTGACATTATTTTTAAATGATTTAGATTTAAGCCAAAACTTGGAAGCAAGATAACTACGGCGCACATGTAGGGGCTGAATGCAGAGTTCAGATTCCATCACGTGGACAGGGGTAGATTTAATGAACCCGCCAATAGTCCTGAGAGCCTGGTTCTGTACTTTATTTAACTTTTGCAAATGGATTTGAGCACTATCAGCATAGAGAAACGACGCATAATCTAACCTGCTGCGGATTATTGCGATATAAAGACGCCTTAGATGTTTAGGGTGGACACCCCAACCCGGACCCACTAAAACCTTGAATATATTGAGAAACTTTTGAATCTTCTGTGTTAACTCGTTTATATGTTTTCCCCATCTCAGAGATCGATCCAACCATAAACCCAAGTACTTGACATTTTCAACTAATTCTATAT
The DNA here is from genome assembly GCA_963966035.1 of Acleris laterana. Classification (NCBI taxonomy): domain Eukaryota; kingdom Metazoa; phylum Arthropoda; class Insecta; order Lepidoptera; family Tortricidae; genus Acleris; species Acleris laterana. The sequence continues at coordinate 12,197,414 of OZ014462.1, read as the reverse complement.
ATGAATTACTAATTTTAATATTTACAGAGCTCCTATTAGTACCTCTTTTAAAAATACACAGTTTCGTCTTACTTATTGAAATGTTCAAACCAAGATAATTTATGTATATACTGAAAACATTTAAGGATTTTTGAAGAATTGTCTCTGCGTCAGAAATGGATTTTTTTGAAACATACAGAATAAAGTCATCTGCATACTGTGAAATGAATGCGTCTTGAATCTGACCCTGGATGTGTACAGTGACAGCATTAAAAAGTAACGGTGACAAAGGATCTCCCTGCGCCAGTCCGCGACCCGTAAACCTCTTCATTGTCATGTCATTCACATCGATACAAAGGTGCCTTTCGTTTAGGAAGTTCCACAGATATCTACAAGTGGTGGCACCTATTCCTAACCTGTCTAGAATGGTAAGTAGGCAAGTTAAATCAACGTTATTATATGCATTGTCGATATCTATGAAACATCCCAAGGTTATAATGTTTTTAGCAAACCCCATCTGCGCTCTAGTAACTAAACGACTAAGACTATCGAGGCATGATCTAGATTTTCTAAAACCTACAGTTTCTTCGGCAAACATGCCGTTTTTCTCTAAATACCATTCCAGTCTTTTATTTAAGATGGCATGAAAAATTTTACAGAGACATGACATTAGAGAAATAGGTCGAAGCGCTGAATTAGATAATGGATCTCTGCCCGGTTTTGGAATAGGAACTATGGTTATCTCTCTCCACTCCACGGGTACAAACCCTGAAAAGTAAAACTTGTTATACAGATCTAACAATACTAATTTACCGTTATTAGGCAACTTCTTGATCATTGAGTACGATATTTTATCATGACCGGGCGCCGAATCCGTTGGTTTTATGCATGAATCAAGTTCCTTCAGGGTTATGAGTTCATCCAGGGTCAGATTACAAGATTGAAATATTGGTGTTGGGGGAGTTACATAGTCTGGTGTCAAAGAGAGAAGGAGCTGACTAGCTTTTTCGGTGTCTATGTGCGACCTTGGGGATCTGTAACCTTTTAACCATCTCATTCGAGACCATACATCTTTCGCAGATGTGACTTCGTTAAATGAACTACAAAAACTTTGCCAACCATCGCTCCTACTATTACGCATCAATTTTTGTGCCATTCTTACCTTATCCTGAAGATCATCAAGATTTTGCGGTGTAGGGTTTCTCCTGAAAGTAGCTAGCGCGCAGCGTCTTTCTGCTACAGCTTTGGAGAGTGCCTGGTTCCAGTACGGTTTTGGTGTAAATGAATCCGACGGATTATTGCTTATTTTAATGTACGGAATATTTTCATCAGCAGCTTTATTTATCGTATTTATAAAAAGACAATAGGCTTCTTGAAGATCTTCAGGCAAGGATAAGTTAGCAAACTCATATTCAAGACACGCAATGTAAGGCTCCCAACGTGCTTTTTTTAAGTTTCTTATTTTTTTCATTGTGTTAAAAGCTATGTCCAGACTTGTAGAAACTTTAATAACAAGGTGGTCACTTCCTAGCGTCTCATTCGTGACCTGCCATCGAAGCGATAAAGAAATATCTGGTGATGCAATTGTGATATCCGGCGACGATTTCTGCAACACTCCACTGACAAGTCGTAATCGTGTATGACTGTTGTCATTAAGGAAAACGAGGTTATTGTCCATTAAAGAATCGAATATTTGGTTGCCCCTAACATCATTTTTGTACGACCAATTTAGGTGGTGCCCATTAAAGTCACCCATTATTAATACCTTTTGATGTAAATATGAGAAAATAAAATCCCAATCCCTTGCACACGTGGTCACTGATGAAGGGCAGTATACAGAAATTACATGCTCAATCTGATCACAATTAAACAGCTTAACTAACAGGATCTGTATATGTGGATTCGGAGTGTGCATTATGCATTGATGTGACTTGACGGATTTATGTGTAAGGATCGCGATACCGCCGTATCCGTCAGCTCTGTCTGCCCGATACACACTGTAATTGCTAATGCCAAAATAACTATCGTGATCTAGCCAAGTTTCACTCAAAGCTGCAATGTGAATTTTTTCTTGAAGGAGAAGATTTTCGAATGCTATCAATTTAGGACGGATGCTTTGAGCATTCCATTGTAAAATATTTAGTTTACGTTTCCTTGACCTATTAGCCATCTGTTGCGGTAAAATAGGCTTTAAGAACAGAAACATCACAGAAGTTCTTGACAGCAAAAGATATAAGCCACTCCAATCCCATATGGACAGCACGTTTCACCTTGTCGACAATAGATATGTTTTTCATAAATATAATGTTTTTTAACTTACATATCAATGTTTTGACAGTTACGTCGTCTTCGTTTTGTGTCTCATATTCCTCATTGTCCGTTATGGGAGTATTCTGTTCTTCTGTATCCATACTCGATGATCCAGTAAATGAAGGTGGCATATGTTCTTCCTCGGATGTTAACTTGTGAGTTGCCTTATTCTGGATGTTTTTGGCATGATGTTTAGTTTTGCTGTGTGATGGAGGTTTATCACACGAAGCCGAGTTTTTGTTCTTTGCAGCCTGTTTTGTTACATTTGCATATGATGTTGAAGCAATGGGTTTCGAAGCAACATGATTGGGTCCAAAGACAAATACTGGAGCTGACTCTGTCGTGGGTATCGTTGGAACGTTCTGCTCTTGAAATATCGCTGGTGAAACAGGGACGTACACATCCAGTGCTTTCCTGTATGTACAGTTAAATTCTGCCATAATTTCCCGTAGTTTTCTTTCCCTGATGAATGCCGGGCAGGATTTATCCAGTACCATATGATTTCCAGAGCAATTGCGGCACGTGAACATATTAGTCTCGCAGTTATTGTGTTTTCCTCCACATTTTGGGCATACCGGTTTTTTCGTACACGTCCTCTTTGTATGGCCAAATCTCCAACAGTTTGAACACTGTGATACGGGAAATACATAGGGTTCCACCTTGGCTCGCATGTCGCATATATAGATGAATGCTGGTAACGAAGAGCCTTTAAAACACACACGTATTGTCTCACTGTCAGTCCAACCAGGTTCTTCGATATTCCTGCGACTTAGTCTTTTAATCGATATTATTTCTATATCACTAGTCATATTTTCCATCATAGTTTTTTCTTCTAAACCTATATCCACGTCTTTAATCACGCCATATGACACTCCGACTTCGTACGTTTTTTGGCAGCGCCACCCCATCTCCTTAAAAGCTGCTAAGTCACACAGCCGCTCAGCACCAGTCTCGTTCTCAAAAGCGACAAGCACTTTATATGGGTTTATATATTTTACCCTAATTATATCTATAATGTCGTGGTCTCTGAATATCTTAGCCAACGCGAATTGTTTCGGCAATTTATCATTATACGTAATACTAATTTCTGTTGTTATTGACGTAGGTATTCTGATATCACGGGGTCGTTTCTTCGCTTTTCTGGCCTTTAATGTCCATTCTTCTAAATCATCCATATTACGTCCTCTTTTATTTTGAATATTATCTTCTTTTTTGGTCATATTCTGAGAATCGCTTGTCTCCATAATTGTTGTTTCTTCTAATGATTGTAAACTTGGTACACGTATTATATCTTCCATTGTCATTTCATCAGATCCTTCATCTAAATTTAAACCTTCATACATAGTTTATAAGGTTCATAATCGGAATTCCACTTAATTGGCCGGCCGCTCGTGTAGCACAAGGCGGCGACGAGAAACCGGTTTCTATTATTGATAAGCGCGCTCAATGCAGGTAAACAAATATCACTGACTACACAATTAACGCGACTTAACAGTACGACGGAACTGCGATGAATGATAGTAAAAGATAAAAAAAAAAAAGATAAAATATGTTTATTCAGTAAGTAGACCGCACGGGCACTTTTACACGTCAAAAATCTACCAGCGCTTCGCAAGAGACCTCTGCTGAGAAGAAACGCCGCAAGAAACTCAACAGTTAGTCGTTTTTTTAAATATACAATTATAAAACTTAACCTAGCATTATATAAAACAAAGTAACATTCATTAACTTTCGTCTAAAACAACAGTTATCTCATGGTTACTTTCAAGTATTCTCTGCTACCTATCACCCTTACCAAAGACAGGACGCAACATGTTTAGACCTATTTATAGGTAACCTTCCGTCTCCCAAAGTCCTCAATCAAACAAGGTCCTAAAAATCAAAAATAATTTGATCATACCAAATAACAAAATAAGACTCAAGCCTTTGTATCCACTCAGTAACAATCCAATTGAAACCTTTCACAATTAAGCATAGAGTTTAAATTAACTTCCAATGTTGTAACTAAGTAATGATGGACGTTCTCCCTATGTTCATTAACAGTGATTGCAATCAGACTTTTATTTTAGACTGTTTTATTTCAGACTCAATAAACCTGTCATTTCAGTCTTGTTTAGTCTTTTGTAAATATCTTCTCTCATTGTCACCAAAATTATTCCGAGGTATTTTAATTGAAGTCTCAATTTTTCTTGTTTATTGAAAAGGGTTGTTCTAAATTTAGTTGTTTTGTTCCGCAGCCTATTTGGGTAAAATTTCCTGTTGTTTGCTAAAATCATAAATAGGAAATGTTTAAAAATACGTACTTACTTAAGAAAGATTCCGTAACAAAATATAATTTAATCATGTTGAATATCTCGACGTGGGTGTTAAAAATACTGTTGATGTCTGTTATTCAACTTTAGAACACGACATAACGGGTTTAGATTCGATTTACAATTGACAAAAAATGAGATTTTAGGTGCTTAAAATGCTACCTACAAAGTTTTAGCAAAAAGAATCATATTCTACGTTATCGTTACCAAAAAAGCTAATGGCAAAGCAGAAGCAACAAAACAAATCTGACTCACTCTGGCTTGAGCCGTACAAAAATAAACGTCCATTATCAGATTTCGTTCAACAAACGTTTCTGACAAAACACAGTAAATTTATCTTCCACCTGCAAAGTAACGAAACTGACTGAAAGGCAGTAAATCAGGGAGACAATAAAAAACACCCGTACAGACACTTACCGCTGAAATATGTATTCCACTGGATAAACGGACAAGCGTGAACCGGGGAATGCTTTAGATCATCTCCATTTGAAAATTAGTCTTCATACAAATGAACTAGTATATAGACTTCCCTCAGGGTTGGCGAAACATTTGCAGTCTTGCTACTGCAGGTTCAGCATCAGGTGGCCTGTGTGTTCGTTAGCTTTCTAAATTTCTAGTCTTAAAATTGCAGTCTTGAGAATGCAAATGTATTGGGTCACAAATCCCACTTACCAGCAGGTGGCCTGATGTGTGCTCCTTGGATTTCTGAATTTCTAATGTTATTTATTGCTGTCTTTGGATTGCAGTCTTAAGATTGCATTCTCAGAAAATATCTATGGGTCCATTACCATCAGATGATCCCTGTCCTCGTTTGGCAATTTCTTGCCATAATTTTTTTATTCCAAACACACAGTTATATAACATTAAAACAGATGTAATTATGAATCATGCAAGGTTTTGCTCAGCTGTATACCTGGATCGCCGATGCTCACCTTGATTATTTGTAGTAAATTGTGCTCTATTTATTTATGATCGATGAGCAATAGTAGACAAATTGGGAATAACATTTCAACTTTAAATGGTTCACATACAACTGAACCCTGCCCGGTATCTCAGCTTCGACACGTAATCTAATTAGCAGCACATTTGCGAAATGAAATCTCTCTCGCATCCACATCTCTATAACGTAAACAAGAGATAACCAAGAGAGATGGCTCTCTAAATGAAGACAAAGGAGTTACGGAAAGGGAAAAAAGTGTAGGCAGACGGGGTGCAGTCTGTGGAAGGATTTTATGAGTGCTTTAACATTGGAATGATAATAATATTATGGACTCGAAACTTTAACACATACAAATACATCATATTTTTACATTTATAATGCGCCAATTTCGATCAGTGTTCTCTAATTTTATATCTGTAAACGTAGTTTTTCTCCAACAGAAATAAAGGTTATGTTTATCAATAAATTTAGGTTATAGATATGTAAAGTAAGAGAACACTGATCTAAATTGGTTCCATTGTATGATATACAAAAACCTTTTCAAGTAATAAATGATTGTACCCACTTTCAATAGCCCACAGATATAAAAACATGATTTCTTCGAAAAGCAGTTCGTATTTTTGTCTGACATTCAATGAAACTTTAAGTTTTTCTAAGCTCGAAATGAACTTTTAGCAAGTTTGCAAAATGTTTACACGAAAAGAAAGACAAAGAATAAAAAATATTCTCTGAGTAAAAAACTTTTATTTTATTATTCTTTCTTTAATGTGTACCTACTTTTAACTACTTATATTAATCCCTAAATTAACTTCGCATCCATCACACATAGTTAGCTCTTAGTGACAAACGTGGTTAGATTTGCCCGTATAAATATTTGGTATCGTGGTCGGGTGGAACACGGAAACTATTTGGGAGTAGGTACCCATGTATATCCGAATATGGTAGGTTATTATAGTTATAAAAGAATTAGCATCGACAATGCCGCAGTCATCTACTAGAAAGATTAATGAAAGATGGTAGTTCAGAAACGATCATATTATGTTCCGCCACAAAGAACTTAAGCCACAGCATATTATTATGCTGGCTAACATATCCTGATCTCCAACTTCGAATCATTGTTCAAAGTTGTGGACCAAGCTACAGTGGCCGTGGCGTGCTTAAAGCGCTTGTAAGACGAGAAACGAAATGGGTATCTAAATTCGAAACGAAGTCAACATCCAACAGTCAACAAACTACATTTTGACAAACCAAATGTATGTTAAAGCACTTAAACGCAGAAATCACCCGACACCACATTTCCATATCAATCGACCGCCCCGCGCCGCGGCCGAACGCTAAATGACTGTAAGAATCCATCCCAGTTTCAATTTATCACCCAGAGATGGCGCTGAATGTATGAATGAATTGAAAGTTAGATTACACAATTTAAATTCCCCCTTCATGCAAAATAGGGACGGAAAGATGAGGAGGGGGAATACATTACACTGAGGGGAGGGAATATTTACCTCGCGGGACTTCGGAAGTGTGTTCGGCGAGGCGAGGCAAAATCTTAATGGATTATGGTATGATTGGACCACTCGTGTACCTGAGGATTCGCGCGTTTTTATTCGCTTACTGCTATTAATTCTCCCATCGGACAGCGAGCAATTAAGAAAAATAACAATTTTTACGCGTAATCCTATTCCACTTTTTGTGCGCCCGGATTTGTGGAATCGATCAGTAACTTGTGATATCAAAGAGATTATTTTCGTTTGTGCATTATTACCATTCTGCATTGTGGCTTGGCTTTGTAATACTTTAACGTGGTTTCGTTATATAGTCAATGAAATTCGAGCTGCAAGCAAATTAATTAATTAAGTGTAATTTTAATCCGATCAGGTTTTACTCGTTACTCCATATTTAGTTTGTTAATGGCTGTTTCTTCACGAATGGATTTCATCCACCGATTTGTTGCGCCGTTGAGTTGGCATAAAATGGGAAATAAACATATATTTCTACGGTTTTAAGATTGTCCTTTTCAAAAATATTTCTGTTTTCATATTATAGTGCAATAAAAATGTAACTAGTTAAAATTGGCACTTCAATAGGTTTCCACAGAAGTTATACAGGACGGTCTAAGTCTCTTAATTTTTTAATAATCGTGGTGTGAATCGACGATGTAGAACACGGCTTGTTTTGCATACGTTTGTTAATTTTTGCGTTTGTTCCAAGATTGGTGCGAGAAATTCGACTGTATTTTTACTACTTACTTCACTTTTAGTTAAGGATTTTTGTACCTGTTTTTGACAAAATACTTGCGTAAGATTATTTGTTTAAACGTCGTTATTTTTGAAGTTTTCGTATAATTTGATGAGTAATGCCTAAGTTTGTATAAATTTGCTGATATTATTGTAAACAAACAGCAAATTCCAAATAAAAACACAAAAAACACTAAATAATCATTCGACAAAGTTATAAATACCTGTCAAAACGCCCGAAATACCTGAACCTCTTACATTAACCATTTTAATTATATTAACCAAACAGTTTGAACAACTCCAAGGAGAGACAAAACGGGGTGTTTGCTAACCTTGTTTATTTTGGTGTTAAAACCTTCTTGGTACTTGGTGCTTTAACTGTGTATATCTAAGTACCTATATATAAAAACGTTATAGATGTAGGTATGCAAAATGAAACGTTTATTAACATGTTTAAATTATCTGTTACTGACTATTTATCTCGAAGTGCTTGAAATAAAACGCTTTTGGTGGTATAATAAGCCGATACTTGCGTGGCATATTATACCACAAAACCTGAAGGACTAAAAAATATTGGCACTATTCAAAAGATTAATCACTAGCTGTTGCGCGCGACTTCGTCGCAGAAACACAAAACATAGAATTATGTCACTCAGAGTGAATGTAACTTTCCAATGGTTAAAGAATTCTTTAAATCGGCACAGTAGTTTTTGAGTTTATTAATTACACACATACACACACACAAAAATACAAATATTTCCTCTTAATAATATAAGTTTAGATGTATATTAAAAGTAATGTGTTCTTAAGAAAGTCAAAGAGAGCGTTAAAGTAACAATATTCTTTGGGAAAACTACGAAACTTTTGCATTCTTTCCAAGTACCTACTCGTATTTCTCAAGCTGCGCTTACTCATACTGTTTTTTGTATGTAAATGTTGTATGACTACTCGCCAGGTCTTCAGAGGTTAACTATTGTCAATCGCGAGAACCAAACCTAACCACCATTACTCAGAGTTGACCCGAATTATCACAAAACCCGTTTTTTTCTAATCCATTCACATCTTTCGCGGTTAATTTGCGCGCTTTGTACTGTTCTAGGTAATTCACACTTAAACCTGCCGTTTGTTTAGTCATGACTAAGAAGTGCTATTTCCGAAGAACTATCTGGGATTTAAATCAAGTAATTAGTCACTTGAATCTTAGTTTTCCTTAGATTTGAAGCGGGTTTTTTTTTTACGTTTCTATTGATAGGTGCAAAGTTTGTTCCTTTAGATACACCTACTCGTATCACCGCTATTACCTGACCGCTTCACTACATAGTATAAAACAAAGTCGCTTCCCGCTGTCTGTCCCTATGTATGCTTAGATCTTTAAAACTACGCAACGGATTTTGATGCGGTTTTTTTTAGTAGATAGAGTGATTCAAGAGGAAGGTTTTTATGTATAATAAATTTTGTTTTATGTACGTGTGTTATAGAAAACTCAAATAAACCGAAGCGAAGCGAGGACGGGTCGCTAGTATGTTATATATACCTATAATTAGTGACCCGCCCTCGCTTCGTTTCGGTTTATGTAAGTTTTCTGTAACACCCGTAAATAAACCACGATTTATATACATAAAAACATTCCTCTTGAATCACTCTATCTATTAAAAAAAACTGCATCAAAATCCGTAGCGTAGTTTTAAAGATCTAAGCATACATAGGGACAGACAGACAGCGGGAAGCGACTTTGTTTTATACTATGTAGTGATAGTCAATTCAGTTAACCTATTGCCATTGATCACACGTTACGTGACCTATCATTAAGCCTTTGGTATCTATTTGTCCATCCGTCCTTACTTTGTTTTAATCTAAAAACGGTATGACATAAAAGCGTCAAATCTGGGTACGGTTATAGTGCAAATCGTAAAAACAAATAATATAAACCAGCCGAGTGTAAGGCGGCAGGTACAGAACCGTGCACTAGTCCTCACACTTTACCAATTTTCCTACACTATGAGATCATATCGAGTTGATTGTTAATTGATGTTACGTCACCTCCATCGTTCGACCGCTGCACTAGGTCTTATTTCTCGTATATCGCTAAACGAATCTCAACTCTAATGCTCGTCTCGAGATGTGTCAAAAATGACATTGTTCTATGGTTTGACGTTTATTTTGACGTATCTTGTGAATCGCCTCTCAGGCAAGATGGGTTTATTAATACGGGCCATAACTACACGATCAAACCTGCAGGAAAAAGTCTTCATCATTCTCCTGCCCTTATCCCAACTAAATAGAGGTCTGCGCAACATGTTTTGTCTTCCATACTTAAATATACCTGCAAGAAAAAGTAAGTAAATAAAGTGACTGACCTGAACTCCTCGCCTCCACCGGCAGCCTGTCCACCAGCAGCATCGCCAGCGCCACCACCGCAATTGTTTTAAGCCTAAAGCACCATCTCCCTCTATACCTCTCACACACACTACCACAACAACTAACCGCTTCACTATTATTGTCTAATCCTTCACTATTATTGCTATTTTTATCTTTCAACTTAACATTTCTATCACCTACGCCTCCTCTATCTTCTAGTAATGATTTTATATCTTGTAGGTGTTTCCTTTTGTTTGTTATAGTCTTTTCTAGTGGTCCCCGGTCTCGTTTCGAGATCATGGTGGGGTTGGGGGCGGTTCTGACGTTAGAACTGTCCATCGGTGTTGTCAAATTGTTGCATCTTGATGGGAGAGCATCTGAAAAGAAAGAAAAAGATAGGTCAATTTTATGTCAGTAATATCTGGAATATATCATAAATATGAAAATCCTGAACGGAAGAACGCAGGAGTAACAAACGACTTCTGAATCAAATAAATATTGACGAAAGGGATAATTAAATTTCCATTAAAATATGATATTTAAATATACAAAAGCAAAAACCATCGTTCTCTCCATTAAATAAAACTTCCAGGTAAATTCATTCTGAAATTTGCGGAAGTGCACATGAATAAAGTAAGTTAATATTCAATATTTTGTTAAAAGTGAACTGAAACAAAGAAAATAACGGTTATAAAATTCAGCCCGGAATCCGAGTAAGTGGGTGTTCACTGCAATGTTCGGGAAAATATTAATTGATTTGTTTTCATGATTTTCTGAATGCACAAACAAAACAAATTGGATTGGCACTTTTGTTTATCTGGTTATATTGAATTACAGAAGAGACTAATAAGCCTATATGACGGTAAGATATCACCGCTGCGCTTCGACACCTGTAACACTAGAAAATTAATTGCAGATGCGTTGCCGACCTTGATGAAAAGAATATTATCGTGTCTCATAGATCCTTATTCGAAGCGGTATTAGGTTAATTACAAAACTTACAAAAATTTAAAATGGCATCGGTTATTTATTTTCCACTAGTTAAACAAAAGTTGAAGGTTTTAAACATTTGAACCACCACCGTTTAAAAGCATGTGATGAATCATACAGATTTTTAAAGTCTACGGGGACATTACAATGGCATGAGAACTTGCTTTCCTTGTTTATTTCGCGAACTTAAATAATAATATCGTCTTCCTCCTCGACATCGTCTTCTTAATGTAACTTCGATAGCAATATACGTGTCTCTGCGTCCGTCTATCACGTTAATGCGCAAGAGATACTATTTACATGTTTTTGCACCTCCATTGCACAGGCTTATTAATCCTGTACACTCGATTACCTCCGTTGCTGGTGACACGGGCTTTATGTCTTAAATAAAAACTACTTCACATATTAAACCTGTTTCAGTAAAGGTGAGTCTAGATTGAGATAATAAGCTAGTTAGCCTGATGCCTGTGAATGATCGATCCGACGCGATTTTGCCGATAATGTCTTGCTTTTATTATCGACTTCAGCGTTCATAATTTCCCTTTATATGTATTTGAGACTCGTTTTGGTGTCATTGGCAATAAACGGATTAACGTAATTAGTGCCAGTATTCTGGTTTCCCATATTAAATAGACGTTATGTGGAGCTTTTGGCAATGAATGCGATCTTATCAAGTTGCGCTAATTATAATACCAGAATTGATCACGACACGTTCAATATTTGAGAAGTCTAGATAACAGTCCCATTAAAGGATTGTAAGATACTAGCTGTCATTATATTGTTGTTTTATACATTTTACAATTTGCAATATAAATTAAAACTCATAGATAATGTTTTAATAGGCATCATTTTTCTTGCAACTGGATGACCTTACATGCAATAGTAATTAGTGACTGTTCCGAAAGATGTCTCTTGGGATATTGTCATAAAGAGTTTACTATGGTTATAATATTAATGTTGGTTAAGGTGTTTCGGAATTACGACGTGATTTTTGGTAGCTTGTACTTACGTACTAAAAATTATAATGATACAGATTTCCATCATATTTTTTTTGATGACATAAAGAAGGTGAACAAGCGTACAGACCACCTGATAGTCAGTGGGAATCTGAGACACATTGACATTTTTAATCTCAAGACTACAATCTTAAATCTGCAAATGCGTTGCTAATCCTTAGGACTAAGATGGAATGCCTCTACGCTAGTATTCCTACACCGGAACACAACTAAACGGTTGCACTATAATGCATGCTATTCTTAGTTTAACAAAATGTGTTGTGTCCGAGATACAAAGGGTCATACATGTGACTCCACGTGTGTTTCCCTGGCTAATACCATCATCCCGGCGCAGGTGGCGTCCCGGGCTCCTTTATTACTTGAGCCTGATGAATTGCTTATTAGATTGTCATCACATTTTCACATCACCCTGTTTCTGAAGTATATTGAAAGAGTAGACGTCTTGAATTTTGGTGTTAGTGAGTTGTAGAGGCTCAAGGATAAGATGAAAGACGTCGATTATAGTAGCATCCTAATTTGTGTGCACTTCATTATTGTTTTCAAGTTTTTTATTAAGGCAATCGACGACATACTGACCCTTATTCTACATTGATTTTTCCCCTATTCCATTTGTATTGTTCCAACTCGGCCATAATTACAGTCAAGTTAGTAAAAACTATCATAACGTTGTCAATACGTGTAAAGACAACGTAGAATCAGGCCCTGATGAATGAAATTAATAATAAATGAGTATTCATTGAACTAGTTGTAATCCTTATCAATTAGGAGCAAGAGTTCATAATAATGTTAAATTGGGAATAAACGGGCCAGAATAATATTTAGCAGGCTATTAACAACAATGGACGGCTTTGGGCCGACGTTATTATTTTGATAATGTACAGAAAACCTTGAAATGGACGGCCAATTACTCTCCCAAATATAGAACCGAATTTCTGGATGTTAAAAGCGACGCCAAACTATAGCTAGTTAGAAACATGCCACAAATTAAAAGCAGCAATACACTTGGGCAACCACCAGAAAAGTGCAAAAAGACTCGCAAAAAGAATGCATTCAGTTGCAGTCCGCTCGAGTCCCAGGTGTAGTCCGGTCTAGTGGGGTCATTTATCTTCTCTACAGGTAAAACATATACATAGCACTCTGGCAACTTCAGCCAAACAGACTTAACTACCATCTTGAAGCTATAACAAATTCAACTCTAACAATATACTGGTGAGGTTGCAAATGCCATGAAGGAGTTCGGTGGAATGTCTTTTTGGCTTGGTGTAGTTTGGTGAAATTTGTTCAATAACAGTTTAAGTTTTTAAGTACGCTGTCAATTAAGTTGAGACGTGTTTGTAACTAGCTCGTAAATTAGATGTTTTTTTAAATAAGGTTTTTGAATCGTGGAACTAAAAGCCACAGTTAAATTTAATAAAATACTGATCAAATTTCAGAGAACATACTTTTGTTTAAGAGGTAAAATTAAGGGCTTTATGGCTTATGTTTTGAAATATAATAATTTGATGAATGAAATTCCGCTTAAAATATGATGTACGAATACCTGAGGGTTTCCATAGCAACATGCCGTCAAAATTATTTTTCCGAATTTCACCTACCTACCTAAAAATACTTGTCAAACAAAATACCCCAATTTAAATTCCCCGAACAAAATCCTGGATCTCCAACTATGTCAAAGATAAGCTCACGTTTCGACAATATTTCTACGCGCAACGACTTGGACCGCCGCTCGGACCGGCTACCTGTAAGAGGCCGTTACTGAAAATTGTTTCGGTCCCCCAGGACCGAGTTCAGGTGAACTTCGTCATGGGATCCTTCGCAGCTGTCGTGAGTTATCGTGCTATTGCAACAATTTTATTAGTCGTAAACGGATTGTTGGACATATAAATTTTGCAATTTCGGTGTTTTGTTTTTGGTGTCTGGAATCGGTGAGTTATGTTTATTGTCTTCTTCGTTTGGTATATTTATAAGTTCAGTGTCTTCCGATTTTACAAGCTAAATTTTGCCGCCTTAGATTTTAGCATTGAAAAATAAGTTCTGCAAATGTTTGAATGTCTTAATACTCTATGACGTATCACCAACACTTATTAAATTTAGTGTACAGATAAATAATTCAGTGAAAATACAAAGTAAATAGAGTGTTTACCGAAAAAATTACAAACTAGTCAAACTACAAATAATGTTTTACCTATTGTCACCTAAAATCAATGGATAAGACATGACGCATGTCCTCAACGTACTTTCCCCCAGGGGTCACTTAAATATACCCTAACTCTTTGTTTTGTCTACAAGTTTTCAGTACATTTACTTGATCGAAGGTGACGAAAGGGCAGACGGTCAATTTGATACACTTGGGGTAAACATAAACATCGTCAAGCAATATTCAGTGCCGAAGCAATTTAGAATAGGGTTATGTAGCCCATTTTGTAAAGTGGCTGAAAAAGCTGGCCCTGAAGAGTGGAGCACTGTTTTAACGAACTATAATAAAACACTTAAGTGCTGTAAAGTTTGGCTTAACGCTGAGCTCACTTTGTTTTATATTTATAACCTTTTCATTACAAAGGGTACGTTTTTTTAAACAGGCAAGAGATAAGCATAAAAGTTAGTAATAAAAAGAAGAGTGATTATAATTTATGGCGACATGAGAAAGCAATTTAATTTCAGGAGACTAGAAAATTATGATTTCGGTAACTAACGTTACACCGTACACATAAGCAAAATATATCAAGCATACTTTTCATGAGCTTTCACGAAATTCTGAACATACCACATTAAAATTTAAGCAAACGGCAATAATTAATACTTTTAAAAAAGTTGTTATACACTGGTGTGTAAAGAGACATTCAATGCTGTAAATGTGATACTACATATTTAAATGCTACTAAATATGAAATGATTTTAAATTAAACCTTTCACTTACAGAAGTTTTTCATCAAAACGTCAGTTACCTTGTAAAAGCCTGTCCAAAAACAAAATCATCTCAATTCCGCTCCCAGTGGCATTAAAATTTAAGCAAGTGCCGACGTAAGAAACATAAGAAATATAAGCGACCATTAATCTAAGGCTTCCTTGGTCCACGCCCCCCGCGGGAGCCCAGGTGTTCGACTTGACGGATTGTTTGTTTTGCTACCAGCTAGCTTTCAAATGGTTCGCTGCAAATTTTACAAGGGAAATTGTGGCTTTGTAAAATAAATTCGGGATGCATTTTCTGGACAAAATCTTGTTCGTTTTAACACAATACATCTTACTAGCAAGGGGTATAATAAAAAAAGAAAAGCAACAAAAAATACATACATTAAATTAATTTGCGATATCAAATTGCTTAAAGTACGCGTTAGGATTTGCTCATTGAATACAAAACGGACATACCTATTCCAAAATAATTGGCTCTTGCATAAAAAATCTTACACGAATAGGTTCTAATTTTAAAATGCAACACTGACTCATTTTGGAATGTGTCCGTTTTGTATTCAATGAACGAATTAATGATGAACCTGTTAATGGTTTAGGACATTTTTCTGCAAGTCCAAAAATCCAAAAGCCTAAAACTTTTCAAATAATTTGTAAACTCTCCATTGTAAACGATTTATTAATAAGAATCTTACCGGACAAGTCCTTAGCAAAACATGTTCTTATGGCTTTAAAGGCCGGACTAGTTGTCCGGGCTAAATTTAGAATCGCCGCGGAATGGTCCCGCGTCCCTGGCTGCAGACGCGCAAGCCACGAGACACGAGAGTTTAAAGAGGACATACATACATACATAAACTCACGCCTTTATTCCCAGAGTGGAGTAGGTAGAGCTACAGAATTTCCAACAACTATAAAAACTTTTTGATAATTCTGTAACCACACTTTGCACACTTAGGCGAAGATGTTTACCAGTGTATTAGTGACAGGTTGCAAGCCCATCGCCTAATAGTACTACAAGCCTTTATTACCTTAGTCGGCTTTTACGACATCCACGGAAAGACACGGAGTGGCACTATTCTAATCCGGCTACCACACGGGAAAAAGAGGAATGTGTAATACCATGAACAAACATACATACAACAAACATACCTATGAAAAATAAAGCTGTTTAAATATATCAATATACTTTGAAATAGAAACTACTGATTTAGAAAGAGTTCATGATGTCATTGTAGAATGCCCTTAAAGGAGTGAAGAGACAAAGAAGCGACACCTATATTCTTGTTCTAACAAAAATGTTGTTGCAATCATAATTATTCCATGTTTTAAAGAGTTAATTTTTAAAAACATATTTATAAGAAAAGAAATAAACGGAAAAGAGATAAACATTACAAACTTTAATCTCGAGAAACGTTTAAACAAATAAAAGAACGCTTCTTTTACTTTTTGATTCAAAGAAAAGTATGACAGAAATATAAACGTGACCTTTGAAAAAGAGCTAGGTAGTTAAATTATTCCTGTTTCAATCGCTCCTGAGTTATCCCTTGAAGCCTCGGTGTTGCGCCCGAGTAAAATTTCAAAGCCTGAGCGTGTCAGGCCTATTTCGTGGACAAACGAGGCTCTGCGAATTGTGTTTAAATCTAAAGAACTTTTTACCCTTGCTTTGTGGTTTATTAATTTGGAAAATTAGGGCCTATTTTAACTTTTCTAATACTGACCTTTTCATGTTATTTACTTACTTTCACCTCAATTAAATAAGACATAGGTACGACTTTGTAATGTTTAATGTTAGCCTGTGTAATGTCCGTTTCTGACACAAATTACATGTGTTTTATTTGGTATTTTAACATTATTTATAGCTATTTCATTCTCTATTTCAATAAAGTCAACGAGAGCTATTTAAATCCTATTAAAATAAAAACATTCTTTGAAATGTCGTTCAAGATGTTCCAAGAATCAAAGGAGATATTTAAAGCAACCTAGTCCTTATCTTGAAGTTTGCCTTTAGACGAGCTATTTCTACTTAAATGAATATTATGAAGTAAAATTCTTAAAATTCTTTTAGATAAATACAGATGTTTATTCAGTAAATACGCCACAAAAGCTCTTTTACACATCAAAAATGTACCAGCGCTTCCCAAGAGGAAAGTAGAAACTCCACAGTCAGTAATTTTCTAACATATTACGTATGACAATGATTACTTAACGAAATAAAACGAAGTCCTATTTTAAAACCTACCATTACTACAAGTGAAACATATTCTTGTTATTCAATACAACAGATGTCATTAGAGTAGGGAATTCTTCTCGACAGAATAAAATACAATCAACTAAATGGATATTCCTGCATATTGTCCCGAAGAATTCGTATAACACAACAATTTGGATAAACTAAGTCAAATAAAAAACAAATTCAACTGAAGCTAATTCCAAACTATTTTCTAATGCAAAAATGTGACCTAAAGTAAGGGCAATTGAACCATTGAGCGGTGTGAAAATTTCATATCTTTAAGTGCTTATGCGGGGTCTGGGGAATCGGGTTGGCTAGAAGTTGGGTCTCAATTCAATTGTCAATTTTCACTTTGCACGCAATAAAAACCTCTACTTAGCACTTAGCAATATTAATATTAAAGCTTTTAAGCCATTTGAGAATAGGTCACAGAAGTAGTTCCGAATTACCTCTTGAAATGTCCAATATGAGGCTCAGTCAAATCAACTGCAGGTTTTGGGTTTCGAATCTCTAAAAGTCTTTTCACATTTTATGAATAATATTTTATACATAAAATATCTTTTGTATTTGATATCCCTGGAACTCCCAAACCGCACTTAACAAAAGGTCATAAGTCCTTGCGCAAGTTTTCAAGAGTTATGTTTGCAAGTTAGGCTCTATTGAAGCCTTGGCCAATGTTAGATCAAGTTTGGAGTACGCAATATTTGTATGCAAAACTAGTGTATATGGGAAATTGGATTATTGGCTGGTAACTGGGTGTGTAAGGAAAACATATTTCGCGTAACTTTGGTAACTTGGTCAAGATGGGTCAGGACTGGTAACTGAAAACTAATATTATCAATTGTTAATTGAGTCTGTCTGTGCGAAAATAGTTTAAAACATATTTGTGCGGCATTATTAGGCAGCTAAATGGGAGTCGTATATCTCTGTCCCTTTCAATGCGTGGAATTTAAGTTTTGATAGATATTTTAAAGACGATATGTTTTTCATCTTCATATAGGAGCTAAAAATTGTTATAGTTTCTCCTTTAAAGTATTTCCTGACACTAACAGAATCAGGAGTTGTATGTAATTTGAATACGGTAGAAATGTCACTAGCAATGCTGCCGTCCTAAGCAAAAACGCAGTAACTAAGATAAACCTCCTATAGTAATATCAACCTTATAATGAACCACATAGAATTGAATAATTGGCTTAGAAGGGGAAAATACGTGTACCGGGATTGTTGAGCCACTTATATACCCATGTTTCTAATTTGGCCGTGTAATGTAAATCGAATAGTCGGTGACATTGGTTATTGCATACGCGGCTAAATTACGAACAATGGCAAGTGGCTCAACAATCCCGGTTCGTGATTGTACATACGCCTATAGAAATTTGTGTCCACTTATCTAACTTAATTATATTATAACTGAAAAAATAAGTCACGATGAGTTTGACACAAAGGATGCAAAATAGGATCAATTTCCAGAGGAAAGTTTAATGACACCAACTTTAATCTCTTTCAAACTGTTTCAAACTGTTCCATTTCGGTTTGAGCAACGACAGCGAATATTCAGCCTTTGTTCCCAATATTCTCATTATACATAAAGCCTATTATCGTTCCCACGCTTACGCCACAATTTGCTCTATTTTCCACTCCACGACGATTTATGAACGCCTAGCGTGATACGCGCCGCTTCGTCACACCTTCTCCATCAAATTCATCAAAAAAGGTCTCAACTACCTTACCCCTAATGGCTTTTAAGCCCTTTTGGATTGTATCCTTACAACCATTAATTCGGAACACTTTAATTACAGTTTTTATATGAACCGATAACAATAATCTGAAATTAGTATCTTTGAGTGAAGAATTTGCATGTCTGAAGGAGTTATTAAAATCGAAAAGTTAATCTCTTTGCTTCATCTTAGGTGGCATTAAATTAAAACGCCTCGTAAACCTTTTAACGCCTTTAATAATCGTCTTTAATGTAGATAATGCTTTTGACGTGTTAAGGACCTTGTCAATATCAAGGTTTAGAATGTTTCTAAGACTTGAAGTTTCCAAATAAAGCAAGCACATTCTTACATGCTATTGGTACGTGCGTACATTCTCTTTTCTTTGAATTAAATAACATTAAGTGGAACCGAAAATAGTTTCAAAGTTAACTTATTAAGCAGCTAACGTGTGGATTTTATATTAAAACCGACACCTCTTTAACAACTTCAGATATTTTTTGAAATTCTCGTTATATTAGGATTATTAAATAATTTCACTATGGTGACTATTACAAGTAATAAATTACATCAAACCTAATCAAAATTACGATTGATATAAATGAACAAAAATACCTCAAGGGACTAAAAAGGGATTTATCATGGCTCCCTCTGGTGGTGGGAACAAATAACTGTTGGAATGAACGCCACC
This sequence comes from Acleris laterana, assembly GCA_963966035.1. Taxonomy (NCBI): domain Eukaryota; kingdom Metazoa; phylum Arthropoda; class Insecta; order Lepidoptera; family Tortricidae; genus Acleris; species Acleris laterana. The sequence goes on along the minus strand of OZ014462.1, from coordinate 12,177,729 downwards.
TGGTGCCAGGACTGCGGGGGTAGTGGGTTCGACGAACTTTGGTCAAGTTATGTTAAGAAGTGTTTATTGGGTTTGTAACATAAGAAGAAGGGTGTGGATGTAATTGTAAGTGATAATGTTTATTGTTTGAAAGGGGGTGGGATGTGTCGTGTGGTTACGGATGTTTTTTTGTCAGCAAGCCAACATAAATGCAAAATTAATAATATATCAATGAACTAGTTTTTACCAGAGACTTTGTTCTTGTCGCATTCATTCAGCGCTGTTTCTTACAAATTTACCCAATACGCTATGTTTTTTTTTATGTTGAAAAGGAGACAGACGAGCAAGCGAGTCACCTGATGGTAAGTGATCATCGCGAAACATAAACACCCGCAACACTAGAGAAAAAAATAGTACAAGTTCCTCATTATTTTAAACCAAATCCACAAACTTTCCCCTCTTTATTATTACTAAAATAATTCGACAACTCCACAAATCATCACAATTTTCACGTAACCCAACAGCAAAACAAACGTAATCGTAAAAACATTTCCACAGAACGCTAAAACTTTATATTAATGTACAGACAAACACACAACTGGGGCAAAAAGTTGCAGCAAAATGCAGCTGCAGCGTAGACACGACCAATGCCAACGGCGCTATAATGAGCCCTCTTTGTATAAGGCTCTAGGAGTTAGGCACCGAACGGTTTTTCAACTTAGCTTGCCTCATCTGTAATGCTTGGGCTTAGTTTGATGCTTGATTCCATGGTTTATAGGGGGAAATTTATTCTAAAAAGCTGAAGATATATTATGTCGTTGTCTCCCATTGCTTAAGTCAGTACCTCATCATCATCATCATCATCATCATCATCATCATCATCATCATCATCATCTACATCACTGAACCACTCTTCGGACTGAACAAAGACCTTTCTCAGAGATTGCCAAAAATATCTGTCCCGTACCGTCACCAAGTACAATCTCATTATCACCGATAATACACTTCTTAAGTCTTCAATTACCCGATATACTTGAAAATAATAGTTTTATCTCCCATATCGGGAACTTAATTATGACTTATAAAATTATCCACGTGCAATCCATTATGAGCTTTATTGCTGTGTGCACTAATTACATTAGATTTTTATTGAACACCTTCTTGGCCATGAATGCCGCTCAATAAGGTATTTGTTTTCAATGTTCAATCAGCAACATTTGCGGAGAAAGTCGTTTGAAAATATTTCAACATATTTAACGTTTGTAACGTAAACAAATTTAATAAAAAATGCGTCAAGCTTGCCTTTGACCATGCCATCAATACAGCCCTACTAAATAAAGAAAAGCATATCTGCTACAGAAACGTTTTTATAAACGCAACCTTATACACTACCGCAGAGAGTTTTAACATGCTTTGGCTATTGAAGAAGATGTACTCTTTTTATTTTAAGGGGTAGAATAAACGACATAAGAATGTGAAGCTCCTTTTTCTCAACAGAATAAAATCTTTTCTATTTCGTGCCTGTCAAATGCTCGTAAAGCCTCGGCATCAAACGGATTTTGTCGATGACACGAGAAATTTCCTCTAAATACCTTTCTGTTTCACTTAATGCTCGTATCGATATTTTCGATAAACGCTGAATAATCATTTTTCCAGTTATTTGCCTTTGTTAAGTCATCCTTGTGGAACTTAGCAGAAGCAACCCAACTTCAAATGGAAATGATTAGGTTCCCTGCTAAATTCTGTTTCTTACACAGTTCTTCTGAATTATGAATGTCTTGAATTTATTTTGGATGAAGAAACATGGAGTAAGATAAAGTGACTGATTTTTAAGTCATAAAGACACATTTTCGTTTAATCGAACGAGGATTTAGAAAGCAATTTAGATGTCACTGTCGCTGTTGACGATCGAATACTAAGCACATACATACATAAACTCACGCCTTCATTCCAGTGGGCAGAGCTACAGAATAACCAACAACTCTAAAAACTTGTTGATAATTCTGTAACCACATTTTGCAAAATTAGGCTAAGATGTTTACCAGTGTATTAGTGAGAGATAGCAAGCCCATCGCAACAGTACTACAAGCCTGTATTCCCTTAGTCACGTCTTACGACATCCACGGGAAGACATGGAGTGGCACTGTTCTAACCCGGCAACCACACGGGACCCGAATTCTAGTACTAAGTACTAGCACTAAAATTAGGTCTTTCATAAAAAACGTTTCGAGAACAGTAAAACTTTAGGCGAATCCTAATACATAATTATTGACACAAACCCAAATATTTAAACACATGCCCAAATGAGAAATAGATTTTTAAAGACTGTATCGTTAAGTATAAATACAACTTTACGTAGTCGTCTTTCTTTCCTAAAGTATTTTTTAGATTTAAATGTACATGTGTTTAATTAGTGCTTTTATTAGGTACACATTTCATCCTGCGGGCTCGACTTGAGGCATATGGTTTAGTCAAAATTTACCGAATCCATCTGAGTGATGTTAACGAAAGTGGACAAATAGCAAAATAAATTTTACTGTTTGCGAGCTAGACAACGTAACCAAAAAAAATTATCATACTACGCAAACCATAATTACACATGATTCCCAAAGTAAAACATCTGAGCATTCTCTTTAATTTATTTTTAATAAAAAAAAGGCATGGATGGCGATGGGCGGTGGCCATTTTGAGAATATGGCATATTACTCATTACAACTCCGACTTTGACATCTATTATAACTATTAAGAAGCGTTTCTATCGACGTGTTTTACCGATGGTTAGACGCCTCGATTGTCCATTGTGCTTGGGTCTGGCTGAGACCTTTGGTTAGTCTCCCTCCTCCCGCTCGCACCAGATATTGATGGGAAACCAAAACATTACGTAAAAAGTCGCTTTTGTGTGAAAGTAAAAATCTATCATATTTATTCTGCGGATGCTCATTCGAGTAAACATGAAGGGGACACTTAGTTCACATGTTTTGGCTGCATACCAACCTATTGCATTTTAAAATTATACTATAGGAGTTGCTGAAATACTTCAAATTGAGCTCAATAGGCTTGTCCGAAATATATTTTGGGGACGATTTTGAAAGCATCATAAAGTCTCCAAGACACAAAAGTTAACCATATTATATCAGATGAAATGGTTAAAAAACACCTGCAGGTCATACCTCACAACATTGTAATTTAAAATAATACGGATGTCAAAAGTTAGACTAGGTTTTGTATGTATTTATACTAAACGATACAGTCTTTACGACTGCAATTCTGTCATGTATGAGTAGAGCAAACAGAGCCGTGTTGACGCTGCTACGGAAAAAACAACTTTTGTTGGGCATAGTGGGACAAACACGGTTATTAAATGTATTATGCGACAGGTGTACTCAGTCCACGCGATTTTCAACTGAAACCCTTTCCAATACCATCCATTAAGACTTACCATCCGGCCAAATGTCGAAGGCGAATATCGGAAAACATACACAATTTTTCCGTTATTTCAAAAACTGATTCTATCTGCCGATGATAAGGTTGAGCGTAGACGGGAGGGGAAAATTTGCTAGTAATGTAGCAGAAATGATTTTTGCAGCAAAGTTGGGTAAAAAGGGTTAATGTAAGGGATTTTGTAAATGGAATCCGCAGGTAATATCGAGGTAATATTGGGGTAATATTAGGTACAAACACGCCTAACGAGATTATTAATTTAGATCAAGGGGTTTCTAATAATGGGCCACGCTGGCACGCAAATACCTCTATATACGGGTTGCGTTACTTTATCAATCCCAAATATATTTTATATCCTTGGTTATGTTATGATTATCACTTTAATGCATGTTAAATTTGCAACAAGGAGCAAGTTCTTCTAGATAATATTATAATGAAAATTTAGTAAAATTTTAAACGCTCTTCAGCAAAATATTGAGATAAAATAGTAATGTTATTATGTTTCTATTTCATTGTGCATGACATAACGTGAATTTGGAATAAATATTTAATAAAGTACGGTACGGATTTTTCATTTAAATTCCTTGAAAGTAATATTTAGATAGTTATGTTTCGGTATGTTGTTTGGTGTGTGTATGTACTATAGAAAAAGGAACAATCTCATTCCAGATATTTCAACTAGTGTTCTAGAAATTCCCTCCACGACCCTGACTGTGCCAGGCTATTGACAAATCAACATATTATAGTAATAGTTCTCGCATGCGGGTACACAGGATATGCAAGTCAATCAGTGTTGGCACTGTTTATATACGTACATGTACGTACAAGCCAGCCAATGCCCTTTGAATTGCCGCCTGTAATGATTATAGGATTGCTTACATTTCAGTGTAATGTTAGGATGTGTACTGGGTGCAGACTCTGTATCCTTTATGACATAGTGATCATTAATGAATCAATTTGGTTCTGATTTTTACAATTTCAAACTGTAATCCTGAAGACTAAGATGGAATGCCCTTATGCTAAAACTTCTGCAAATTCCAAACATAGGAGTCTGTTAAACACTTTTCTCTTTTAGTATTTTCACTATTCAATCATTCACTACCAGAATATTAATCTTCTTTTGAGAATTGACCTGGGCCATAAGCCGATTATTACAATAGAATTTCAATCAAAACTTTTTACTGTAGGTAAACCATACAACACCAGAGAAACAGCCATCATCATCATCGTCATGACTAATTACCATCTTTTTTTTAGTAACTTAGAGTTGGTCTTTAATTAAGTACAATAACTTTTTACAAAGTAGACAATACTCTATTGACGTAGACGCTCGACGCGACCGTCTGATAGCTTACGTCAAACCTAATTTTGGATAACGATAGCGAACGCTGAATGCATTTTACCTAGGGCCTCACTTCGATCCCCGGTAAGGGAAATAAAAATGAACAGATATCGTTAGTCACCAAATGCTTCTAGTTTTTCGAGAAGCTTCTCCAAATCCATTACAAGGATTATTCTGCGTGTAAGAAGCCGACAGCAATCTAACGGTACACGTTTGATAAGATGCCGGATCGAATTTGCATTTTAAAAGCCTGCTTACCGAATGTTCACGCGTAAATAAAAAGATTTGAGGGGCGTTCGAGGTTGAATAAGTAGAGGTATAAAGAATATAAAATAGTAAAGGCTAGTGCAAAAACCCTGCTGAACTTACAAGTTAGGTTACAACCTTGTAATGGTGTTATTTTATATTATTATGCCTCAACTATTACTGTTGCTGAGGTTCTATTGTATTCAAAAAAACATTTCTTTTGACGTGTTATCATTATTATCAACGTTAAAAGCAGAGAATAGACCTGAACCACCTGAACCTTAGTACTTGGTCTTCCAAGAAACTTGAAGCAAGAGAAATCCGAGACTAGTTTCATATAAAGAGGGATAGACTAAGGCTTAAGTATATAGATCATGGCGATCAGCCCATATGGAAAAAGATTTACAAAATAAGTGTACCTTTTTGAACTAGAAATCATTTCCACGTAGATCATTTTCAATTTCAAGACAATTATGTAACTAGTGACTTAGATATCGACTGGTTGGACGCGTACTTTACTCGTTAACAACTAAGACCTACATACATACATACATAAACTCACGCCTTTATTCCCAGAGTGGGGTAGGCAGAGCTACAGAATTACCAACAACTCTAAAAACTTGTTGTTAATTCTGTAACCACATTTTGCACACTTAGGCTAAGATGTTTACCAGGTATTAGTGACAGGTTGCAAGCCCATCGCCTAACAGTTACAAAGAAGACAATCGATTACTACCTACATCGCCTAACAAGGGTGTTGATATATAATTAAAAGATATATCAACATCCAAGGTCTACAATGAATTCGAACCCCAAAACCCGCGGGAGCAAACACCTGGCGCGTTTAAGAAATTGAAATAGAAACATTTTAAAACGTTTTCTTCCTGTTAATGCCCGCTAGCAGAACGCGGGAATGTTGCGATAAATTCGTACACAAGCCGCATACATTAGACTGATAACAGGTTTTAGAGATAGTTCTGCTGGAATTGAATAAATGTGGATTCTGGGGCGTAAAATAGGTTCGTACGTCCCTAGGGATCAAAGTGAAGTTATGGTGTTAGATCGGCGGAATACTGAACAACAGTTTGTACTCGTAGACAAAGTTAAATGGTTTGAACGTTGTGTTAAGGGTTTTCTAACTATTCATAATTATTATGGTTTCAAAGACCTTTTATTAAGACACATAAGAAACACAAAAATAGTAAAAACATAATGTTTTTCATTACCTACGGTAAATATGGTTATATGGAAAAAGTCCCTTAAAGGTATAAGTTCGCCGTTGTACTTGTTTTTTGTTATATTGGCTGTGTTTTGTATTTCTTTTTTATTCTTGTACCTACAATAAAGAGTATACATACTATACATAATGTATCCCATGCATTGGGTCCTCATGTCTAGTGATCGACGTCATTCTATATTATGAGATGATTATTTTTAAACGGTAATGCACTGCAACTATTTAATTTGAACAAAAAATCTGATATTTTTTTGATTTCTTTTTAGTGTTTTAAGTGATGTATAAGACCCATATGATAAGGTAGGTTTGCTTATAACAGTCATGGAAAGTTATTCTGCGTAAGAAAAAGTGCATTTCTACCTCACGAAAATTCGGACAAATGAAACAATTGGGAACAAAAATACGACCTTGTGTGAGCTAACCGTTTTAAAAATTGTTAAAAAAAGTACAAGAACAGCTTTTTTGGTTCTTACCAATATACAAAAGGCAAATTATATTAGGCGGTTTTCTTTGTATCGAATCTTCTAGATATGATGCATCAAGAAGGAATTCAAAGAAGATAATATACATATACAACGATCAATCAAGCACGTTAGGGTTAAGTTATGCATTCCACGAATGTGAAACATCCATGTCCGATCCCTACAAATATTTGCATCCATCACTACCTCTAACGAGATTCGAACCCACAACGCCAACTCCGATAGACCAGTATTTTATTAATCAGCCTTCAAAAACCCTCTAACAGTTCTAAAAGCAAAAATAGCCGCAACCTCGCAAAGTGTCAGCCCTAACACGACAATCCCATTGCAGGGTTGTCACTCATTAGCATACGTACACACGCCGCTCACGGTGCGGCGGCCATTTTGGCTCTTTCCCGCCATTTATATTAATTAAAAAGTCGCTTTTTACGCGTTGTTGTGAGATGGCGCGGAATGTAAAGGCTCTCTGGGTCACGTAGGTGACATTTGAGATGATAATTAAACTTTTTTGTAATTTTATGTATGTTTATGTCACATTTTATTGTTACAAGTAACAATTGCACCAGTTGTAAAATCTTTTTTTATATTAGGAACAAGCCCAACGATCATATTGAGGCCTTGGTATAACCATATTGCTGCCGCCATTACAGTCAAGTAAATTATAGCTCTCTGTAAACAAAAGCAATATGGTATTTCCGAATAGAACATGCCCCCATGGTACCTAATGGGAAATGGGATCTGAAACCCACAAACTTTACAATCTCAATACAATCTCAGGATTGCAATCACTGCAAATACATACCAACCCTGAGGACTAAGATAGAATGCCTCTACGCCAGTAATTTCACCGGTTGTCTTATCGCCACACCGGAATACAACAATGCGAACACTGCTGCTTGGCGGAAGGTTGAAGGATAAGATGGTGGCAGCGATCCGGACGGAACTAGCCGACTAGATGACCTGAAATGGACCCTGTCAAGCATTTGAATTTGAATTTTGAATCGACAAAGGTCGCGGTCAGTTTACCAACACCGCTTAATCGTATCAGTTTTCGGTAGGTATAAACATTTAAACCGTTTGTAACTCAAGAACCAATAAAGTCTACTTAGTCGTGATAGTTTTCCTATTAAATTTATTATGTGTGCTTTGATTTGAGTCCGCAGTTTTGAAAGACCTATCCAACGACACCCCACACTATGGGGTCGACGAGAAAGAAAAAATACATCCCCATGTTACGTGTAAGGAGACAGGTGACATTGAAAAAAAAATGATATTATTTTACTACTTTGTTGCCGCGACTTATATGTATATTCATGCCAAATTACAATTTTCTAGTACTTATGGTCTCTGAGCTAGGCTGTGGACGGACGGACGGACATGGCGAAACTATAAGGGTTTCTAGTTTGACTACGGAAACCTAAAAACCAAGTAGGTACCTAGTTATCTTTCCCATCACTTTTTGTCGGGTAACTTCGTCTTTATCTTGCTTTCTCAGTTGGCTCATTGATGGGTCCCGAAGCTAATTGAGAAAGCGAAATATATAATTCAGTTTGCACCGCCTGCCAATTTCTATTGTTTATTTTTACTATGTCTTCTTCGTAAGGTTGTCTGGATGAGAACGCTATATTGCGATAAGACTGCATGTTGACTCACTTTTAAATATCCATTATTTTAGTAATGTGGTGTTTAATAAAGAACTGTATTGTAATGTTCTGTATCCTTAAACAGAAAATCTAATTCTCTAGATACCTGTATGTTTAAACAGTTACAACTCCACAAAAGGCATGTTCACCTACAGCCGGTCAGAATACAGCGAGCATTTAATTTAGTTCTCCAAGAATAGGGCTCGTTAAATATTTAAGGTATTCAGTCAGCAAACGCGTGAGGCACAGCTTTACCTGACTACGAAACTGCTTCACAACCACTTTAAATAGGTTTTGTATTCATATCAAAGTCCTAATAAAGGCTGTGTAGTACTGTTAGGCGATGGGCTTGCAACCTGTCACTAATACACTGGTATCTTAGCCTAATTGTGCAAAATGCGGCTACACAATCATTAACAAGTTTTTAGAGTTGTTAGTAATTCTGTAGCTCTGCCTACCCCACTCTGGGAATAAAGGCGTAAGCTTATGTATGTATGTGTGTTTCAAAGTCCTCGAGTAAGTCATTTTCAACAGACTTTTCAATTTGGCATATTAATAGGGTCCCTTTTTTAGTACTAATATCTAAGTCAGTCTTCTTTCTAACTTGACCTAAGCCAAAATTTAAACCAACCCAAAAATGCGTCCGCCCGACCCAGGTCTCAGGTTCAACAACAAGCTAGTTTCGTATTCTCAGGCATTGGCATCGCAAACAAAAATAGTCGATACCTCTAGGGATGGCCAATAACTCGGTTTGGATTCGGATCCCCGTATACGTATGGTAATAGGGCGCCGGCTGGCCACTGATATTGTGGCAACCCTATTGAGAAAATGAAATTTTACTCGTTATATTGTAATGGGAAATGATCTGGTAAAGTTTTGTTGTCTACTTTAGCGCAGTTTGCTAGATGTTTCCTGTGGTTGATAGAGCCAGAAGGCTCTCGGAGTTAGTCATAAGATAATGGGTCGAAGACCATACTCTAGTAAACCAGGTAGGGTGGGCTATCCGGTACCCGGAACCAAAAACTCAGACGGAAAATAATTACAAAAAAGAGATTTTTCTCTAGAGAGTTCTGTTCAGTGTGTCATTGTAGGGCTTGAGGTTTAAAACCGTTTTATTTCGCCAGACCCAGCATAAACAATAACATTACAAAAATGAGAAACAAAAATGAACACACTAGTCTCAGCGCTCAATAAAACGGTTTAGATACTAAACGATAAACAAACTCCAAACACGAATCGCTATAGGGAGTGCCTATAATATATGGATAGTTCCCGATATTTCTCCAGGAACCCATCCTCAGATCCAAACCTGAGGAAAAAGAACCACCTGGAGAGTACACCCTTCCAAACATTTTTATTTTCAAATCAGTCCATCCGTCTTGGAGTAATCGGGGAACATATAAAAAAATAATATTCTGACCAACCTCCTTCTTTTATCTGATGTTGGTTAAAAGTTACTTGCCATAGTAATTTTTTCGTACACGTTTACACACCTATGCAAACGAAAGTCGATTTACTTGATCCTTTTGTACAAAAAAAGCACTCTGAAAACCGTATCCCCCCACCGATTTACCGGTGATCCGACAAATTCGAGTTCATCTAAACAACGATAAATTTCAAAAACCGAACAACCAATTTCACGTAACGTTTCCAATTTTTCAGTGTCGATAAAAATGCTAACGCCCCTACCTTCAGGATTGCATCGCCCAGGGACGTAACAGGATTCCTCCGCTCAATGGCCGTTGAATGGGAATAGTTTTCTATAGAGTTGGTTTAGGCTAAGCTTGGAAAAGTTTTTGGCACAATAAGCTCGTTTTGGCAAATTTGAATTTAGTGTCATTTCCTGGAATTGTGGCCAATGTTGCATAATGCGGACCACAAAGCCTGCAGAAATCAAAAAACATACAGGATTGACATCAACGATCGCATGTCTGTCAATAAGACAAAATGTGTGTATGCCAAATGACAATTTTTATTTTTTACTCTAAGAATAGCTTTTTCATTCCACTACAAAGTGCGCAGCTTCGATGAACTACCTCTATTCTGTAGGACTAGCACTAGATGTATTTTCTCGCTTGTCGCTCAGTCCGTCTCTATCGTTACAGACTAGATAGAATGGGAAATCCAAGCGACAAATATGTCGCGGCCGACTTCTGCTAGCCCTCCTGCCTCCTATTTCACCGTCCTGACAATGACAGGTGACATTTTAGTGTAGTACATGGCGCAGCTGATATGAATCCAGTAATGTGTGAGCGAGTTAACTTTGCAATGTATACCAAATTGTCACATGTCATTGTCAAGATGGTGAAATAGGGGGCAGGTCGATGCTTATTGGATAGGTAAATTAAACGGTTCCGTGGACCTCAACAAGGCATTAATAAGCTAATGTATCGTTGTCTATTCACTTCCAACAGCCTTACACAACCCTCCCACGGTCGACTACTCTAGTATAGTATAGTAATGCATTTCGGTGATTAGCTTCCTAATACAATACAAGGCTCATAATGATTCCAATTGAATGAGTTAACTAAGCATCTAGGGAATGCTAATAACCGGTTATTTTTATACAAAAACTGTCAGAAACTGATTAAATTATATTCCCTTTTACATATCCTACACAATGAGCGGTTTTTGTTCGATGTATTATCGAACCTTGCTTCGATATCGTGACATTTTTATAGCTCTTATTCCCTTAGCAGTAAGAGTGTTCATAAAGTTAACAATGTGATGAAGATATCAAAGCATGAATAAGATAAATCGTAGTAGAATTAAGGCTGAAAAGCACTCGTAAAAATGAGAGCCAACCAATATTTAGATAGATAGATACATACATACATACATTAAATCACGCCTGTTTCCCAGAGGGGTAGGCAGAGACCACTTCTTTCCACTTGCTACGATCTTGACAAATTTATTTCGCTTCTTCCACATTCATACATCGAGTCATGCACGGATTTAGATAGATAGTTATTATATTATTTATATAAACCGAAGCTGATAGTAAAAACAGCAGGTTGTTTAGTGATTCAACTAAGACCTTACCATTTTAGTAACCTAGTTAGGCTCGTATAGAATCAAGACGCTAATGCGCAACAATGACAATGTTGTTGGAACCGACCATATTTTTTCAGTTGGTGCTATTTTACAAATTGAGTTTAAGAAAATATACAAAAGTCTACATTTAATCACTACATAGTATAAAACAAAGTCGCTTCCCGCTGTCTGTCCCTATGTATGCTTAGATATTTAAAACTACGCAACGGATTTTGATGCGGTTTTTTTTAGTAGATAGAGTGATTCAAGAGAAAGGTTTTAATATATAATAAATAAATGATTTATGTACGGGTGTTACAAAAAACTCATATAAACCGAAGCGAAGCGAGGGCGGGTCGCTAGTTTCTAATATTATTGGAACGAATTTAACATGTTTTTCAACGGGCTTAAACAAGTTTGTACTAAAAGCATTCAAATGAACTCCAAGTGTTAGCGTTACTTATTCAAATGATCCTAAAACCACGGATTTTACGGCTTTTAGCCTAATCTCAGCTGGTTTCGCAAATAGAATTTTCAATTCCACATTTCGTTTCATTGTAATTTTTTATATCACGGAGAGTGCAAGTGGCATTTTCAATCTACAGACTGATTTACGAGTTCCAAGAGAACCTAATAATAATTAAAATCTTTAAATAACATGCTTCAAAATTGTTATCACAAGAAAAACTTGAACTTCAAGCGACGACTCCAATGAAACATGACCGAAACCGCGTCAAAGCACTAGTTAAATCTAATGGCGATTTTGGGCCGAGACCGGCGGAAGCCGCCAAGCCGGGCGGGATTACTGGATAAACGGCTCAAACTTATGATAATGTGGAACTGAGCAAGGCTTCCGAAGGTGAGGAGGAAGGTGTTATGGCAGAAATGGATGAAAGTATCTCTTTTTATGAGTTTAGTTTTGGGAATGACATACATACTTCATTCGTTTAGATGTTGGTTAGTGCTCTTTGAATAGGACATTTTTTTCAAAGTTCATTACCCTACATTGACTAAGGATTAAAATTCTAGGAATTTAATCCTAACAGTATTTGAATAGACAATTGAAAAAAAATAAGTACTTACACTAGTTGTACTCGCGAGGAATATTTACCCTATGTCCTTTCTTGGTGTTCAATCTATCTCCATAACACATTTCATCAAAATTGGTTCTGCTATTAAGCAGGGAGAGCATAACAAACAGACAATTGACTGACTGAATGAATTGACATTATGAGTATGAATTCAAAGCTATAAAACTAAAAATATTACGCACGTACTTTGAATTTGAAAGGTCATAGTTGTAAGAGAGCACTAGCTCACAGGGTGATCAACATACAAACACCAGATTTTGGTACAACGATAATAAAAATTAAACAAAGTTCTACCCTCAAATATTTTCACGAAAGATGTACAACATTAGACGACAACAACAAAGCGACATACTTACCAAAATTACACCAGCCATACGCACGGAAGCTTCAAATCCGAAAATATATGTGAAACAAGAACGCGTATAAACTTTGGAAGTCATTGGGGATACACTGCTATGTGTGGGTAATGTATGCAAAATAGAAAATGTACGATAAGTACGCGGAATCACGCGAACCTGACATTTCGCTAGCATTTATATAAGACTGAAAACATCACTGTGCCATTCCAAACATCCTAAGTAAACGCTGCTGATGCGAACGAAATATTACTGTATTTGATTTTGGTAAAGGCTCGTTTTGGAATGCGTGACTTAATGAATGTTTTAAGGGTGGAAGAAATTGCTAATAATAACAAATGATGGGTCAAGGGTGAACGAAGGCGGTTTCAAAGAAAATTAGAGCTAAATGACAAATGTGCTTGAATTGCCGGTTGTGAAATAACATCTGGTAACGAATGTGACGCAGTCATTTTTATACAACATTTACTAAGAAGATGCTCGTATTTATTAGGTACTTCAGTTTGATAAGATCAACAAATAAGAATTTGGATAATATAGGTCCTGAAGAAGGTTACAGAACCAACAAAACTTTTCTTCCTCGACGATCCTTAACCTTACTTTCTGATCTTTTAATTTCAAAAGTCAAATCTGTTAGGTGTGTCTCGTAATATTGAAGACTCCATCGCTGTACTCAGTGCTGCCTAACTTGATCATTACTTCACAAATGTAAATCCCATTTAGAAGAGCATCAATCAAACTTTAACGCAAATTAGGTTCGGCTCAACTTTTTCCGATAGCCCTGAATTTAACACCACAATCTGAACTTCCCACTCCACAACTTAGTTGGACACTTTTAATTATCAATATTGAATTACAGTGGATTTGCTTAAAGACTTTTGAGTGAAGTGATTTGAAAATTCTATTAGCGGTGGAAACAAATTACGGATTTGCGATTGCTTTTGCAGTGTTGGCTGTTGACGAAGAATTATTTGACGCAAGCTATGTTTTAATATTAACTAAAGAAGGGCTGTGACCGCCATCACAACAATGTACGTTAGTAAAAAAAAACGCTGATACTTAGGTACCAGCAAATGATGTAAAGCGACCATAAGACAGAGAGACTAACTGTTATGAAGAGTATTTTTAGACAGAACTTAATATCCCTAAGCTAAAGTTTATCAACAGAAACAGCCTAATCGTTTTTCCGAAAACTGTTTAATATATTGGAATTGAAATAAGCGAAGGTAGTGCGGACGACATTACCAAGGTCGCAGGGACAAGGTGGATGATCGTAGCTCAAGACAGAGAGAAATGGCGCGTTTTGAAAGAGATCTTCACTCAGCAGTGGGTGGTTTTAGATTGACAAAAGAAGAAGACAAGCGTTTGACGCGATCGCTCGGCCATTCGTCAATTCTATACACTTTCGGTAACGATAACGGTCCCGCAATACATCTTGCTAATACTGTTGATGTGGCGATAGGCAGAATTCTTGCAAACTTAACGAAGTCGCAAGCTAGTGTGTTAATAAATACGTAAGTTTCCCCAACAGCTGAAACGCTAAATCGTCAAGTTGCGTCGTTAAAGGCACCCGCACCATAGTCCTGAAGGCTTGTGGCATATCGCAAACGTCTAAGAAGCTCCTAGGTATGGTAAATAGGTGAATTAGATAACGCCACACTTGGACGGGTTAAGTGCTTTTAAAGAATTCCTCTTTAGGGTTTAGGTTTTCAAATGCGATAGCAAAAGGTGAGGGTGTAGAAGAGACAAGGTGTTTTTGGGGAGATAAACGTCGCTATTTTCTTAAGTATGAGGTAGTGTTGATTATAATTTGCTTTGTTTACATGGCGAAGGTTAGAGAGGTTTTGAAAAGATGGTGAAGATTCGTCACACTTTATCCATAGACTTGGTCTTTACCTTCTAGCATTGTAACAACAACAACCTTCTCAATTTATGAACGGCTCTGATGAGACAGTCTTGGTAACTTTTAAATATATTTTAGATTTTTGTATGGATGTAGAACATATGCAAAGCTCTGAAATATTTCTGAGAATGTTCTCAATAATACTTTGAGAAAATTCTTCTGTAACTTTCACATTACCAACCTCCATATGAATATTTATTTCTTTATAACTAATTCCCGCTTGTTCTAGTTGAGCTACGAAAGTTGTTCAAATCAAATTCTCTGGTTGGGTTGCAAAAACATGTCTACGTGTACACGGTGCGAGTATTTTGTAAGGTGAATTGTACCCTTGAAGTTTCTTCAGGATACATTTAAAAAGCCAAATTAGATTTCATTGTACTTTGTTACGTATTTCCCAAGAATTTCTGTCTGTCTGTCACGTATCCCCGGAACTTTCCTCGAATCGCTAATGAGTATCGGTGAAACATTTTCAAATACCGGATTCAAAGGCAATTAAGATACTGGATGAGGAAAAGGCATTTTAAAGGAAATACAATCTTTCAGTTTCTTTAGACAGGTGTTATATATTTACCGTGTATATTTAATCTATGTGTTTCTATTTGTCTCATCGTAGCTCCTAAAACGGATAACAAGTCGAACGTTATTTTTTAAATTATAAAGCTTATTTAACCTGGAGTAATTTTGCTTAGTTTTGATGAATTCGATTAAGTACTTTATGAATTCTGCCGTCATTTTTAAAAAGGCAGTCTTCTGACCGCACTTACTTTTGAGAAAAACGCGAAAGCAGCCTTCATTTTGACTTTTTCTCTTTAATCAGGTTGTGTAATAAAATGTGACGTAATGGTGGTTTTTCTTGGTAAACGGGTATCAGTTCCTTATATTTACATTTTTATTTTATATTTTTTTTATTATTTATTTATATAAAATTAATTATTAATTGTGAAATGAATTAAGTGTTTATTTATACTATTTATAATAATCCACTTAAAGGCAGCCAAAGTCCCCAGGCTGCCTTTTAGTGAATTATTAATAACAATCTATTTTTGAAAATCATCCGGCCTCTCAATTACTTGCTGATAATTTTTTATAAAGCAGTTTTTTAGTAAGGCTGCCTTTTAAAAAAGTTTCGAAACCAAAAATCTTTCTAGAGTAATTATTAACAAAGATGTGAAAGTCCAGTAACTGCCTTTAAGTACATTATTACACCAAACTACTTTTTTTAAGCGAACATTGGCTAAATTATATCTATTGAGTAATTCATTAAAAGGCAGCCTAAAATGCTCAAATGCAATTCACTGCTTTTTAAGTAATTTTCTTTTAAGTGTTATTTTTTCTAAAACTTGGATAACAACAGTCAAGTGAATTCAAATGAAATAAAAAACGAATACAATACGAGTAATATCAAACTTTTATTAAATTCAATAGGCAGAGATTGTATCTCAAACTTAAAGTAAACTTTAATACTTATAAGTCTATAGAGCCACACCCAAAATTTACCTAGAACTGTATAATATTTCTAATCAAGTAAACTGAGTCACTAAAAAGTAGTACGACGTAGGTACAATGCCTTTTTAAAATAAAACCGTGTAGCTGCAATAAAATGGAAATATCAACAAAAACTTCAAACAAGAAATCAAAATGTATGTACTTACCTATTTGTAAATGTATCATTTTAAAATTAACATTGCATTTAATTTAAGCTAAGAATCAGATTCAGATTACGTGATCATTGTTATAAGTTTCTATATAGGTAGGTACTTAAAATCTAGAAACTTCGTTTATCCTTAACAAAATTAAAATAATATAAAAATGAATAATAATAGTGAATAATAATTATTTTAAATAATATAAATATATTAAAATAAAAATTATTATTATTATTATTTTCCGTGTATGGGGTGGACAGTATTCTGATACGGGCTCTCAAATCATTATAATGATGACTCGAGTGCCTGTGTCAGGATAAATGGGACGTAGGTATACGGACTGGTTTAGCATCGAACGTGGTGTTCGACAGGGCTGCGTAGCGCCTCCTTGGCCGTTCAACCTATTCATGAACAGTTGTTTGTCAGATCTGAAAGAGTATCATTCTGGAATAAGGATGAATGAGTCAGTTTTTAAAACTTTGTTGTATGCTGATGATCAAGTTCTCCTTGCATCATCGACGGACCACTGACAACAAATGGTAACTCTGATGACTGAGGCATTTAAAAGAAAATATTTGAAAGTGAATGTTAAAAAGACGAAAGTGATGGTTGTGGAGAGGGATGAAACTGATACAGAATGTGAAATAATGATTGGAGATGAAAAAGTGGATCAAGTGAATGAATTTGTGTATTTAGGTTCTTTGTTTACGAGAGGTGGGAAATGTGACGCGGATATTGAAAGAAGAGTAAAAGCGGGAAGTAAATTTATGTTAATTAATCTACAAATTAATGTAATCTTTGACGTGTATTTTTATCGAAAAATATGAATAAATGAGTATGAGTATGATGAATGGGGCGTTACTCTCAATCTTGGCAAACAAGGTCATATCGAGCAAAGCTTGCCTGGCCATTGTTCAGGGAGTATTGACACAAACATTGATGTATGGTAGTGAATCTTGGGTATGGCAGAAGAAGAACAGTAGGTATGTGTGTGGAGTTAGAATGATAGATAGAGTAAGAAATAGCGAGATCCGAGAACGATCTGGATTGAAAGAAGATGTAGTGACTAAAATCGAAAAGGGTATGCTAAGATGCTTTGGTCATTTAGAAAGGATGGATGAAAAAAGAGTTACGAAAGAGATATGGCGAGCGAGAATGAGCGGTGATTTCGGTAGGGGACGTCCTAGACGGACCTACAGTGATCAGATTCGTGATGTACTGAATAAGGGCCAAATCAAAAGCACCCGAAACCGACGTACGTGCATGAAGAGATTGATGAATGTAGAGGAAGCGAAAATTGTGAGTTTAGACCGGTGCACCTGGCGTTCCATAATCTCTGCCTACCCCATTGGGAGACAAGCGTGAAGGTATGTATGTATGTATGTATGTATTTAAAATTAAAAGGCACTGAAACTTGCGATCATCAGTTTCCGTACAGCTAGTAGTATATTATGATTATTATGAACTATTAGTTTTTATGTAAATATAGATTAGTAAGTAAGAGATTAACATTACATATATTTGTGTATAAATATCACTGTAGTCTTACAATCATAATCGTACAAAAAAATAAAATAACGCAAATAACGTCCAATACGTCCATACGAAGAAAAATCCAAATTATAAAAAATACTTAAAAAGGTTTTTAAATATCAGCATCTACTGATATGGGTAAATTCTTCCAAAACAATAATTTATGTTGTGGCATTATGGGGCCAAGCTTAGAAATAATATTATCTTTTCTTTCTTCCGAAATGCCTTTTGGTTTTTCACGAGGTGACAAAACCGTGACAGTTGGATTTTTGAGAAAATTCACTTTCAAAAAGCACATTGAAATTTCTTGGCCATTATAGTCATTTTCATAAAAAAGGTCACTTGGCGGCGCACTGATTTGTGACGTCTCAGACTTTAAATCCACTTAAAAATTGTATAGGCGCGACCAAACATGACTGCCTTTAAATGAATTATTGCGAGAAGACTGCGGTTTAGTATCCGATGAACACGATTTTTTTTAACTTATAATTTTTTAAGGAACGTAAAGTCCGTTGTTCGAAGTATAGAAGTAACTATTATCTAGTAAATAATTATTAAGAAGGCAGCCAAAGTCACATGACTGCCTTTTAAAGAATTTTTCTGCAAATGCGGCTTTTTAACGAATTATTGTACAGCTAATTTATATAAAAATAATTATGAACAGACAGTTTGGTACAAAACTGTCTTTTAAATAAGTTTTTGCCTAAAATTTTCCAAATTATTTTGCAGTCAAGGTACTTAAGCTGCTTTTTTATGAATGAATGTGAGATGACTGCGTTTTAATGAATTTGGTAATGGTATTCAACCACTTGACTGCCTTTTATGGAAAAAATATCTCGAAAACTAAATGTGATAGAGAAAAACGGGTTAAATAGGCTGATGCGTCTTTTTTTCCTGATCACGACCATATACATAACTCAAATTTGGTAAATTGTCAGATGACTGCCTTTTTAAGAATCACGGCAGAATTATCAGCTCTGAAAATAAAGATAAATTTAAAGGGAGCAATACCAACTCCCACTTTGTTAGTTTTTCTCGCTAATTATCTTCTAACGAATTTCTGCCCACGATTTCGTCCACGTATATTTCGATTACGGGTATTCCCTCGGGAACTTTTAAATTTTCCGGGATGAGTAGCTTATGTGTTAATCCATTTCAAATTTCATCCAAATCCGTCATTGTAGTCATTGCAGCGTGAAGGAGTATATAACTAAAACACACACACACACACACACACACACATACACACACATACACACACACACACACACACACACACAAACACACACACACACACACACACACACACACACACACACACACACACACACACACACAAACTTTCGCATTTGTAACATAAGTAGGATAATATAAATAAAACATAAAAATATAAAGTAAATTTAGAGGTAACTTAGGTTTTAGGAATACCTATTCAAGCTCGAGAAGCCTGGTAAGTATACACAATAGCAAATCACGTAAATCCGGGAACCTGGCGGATTTACTCCGAAACTTGGCCACAGTTGGCAAGTAATATGCATAATCGTCAGTCCTGGATCCGCTTTGGGTTCTTAAGTAAACTGGCCAAGTTGCGGCCGACGGCGGGACTCTGCGAAGGGCTAGGGAACGCAAATAACCGGTTATAACCTGTTATTTTCATACTAAAATGGTTAATAACCGGTTACATTGCATTCCCTATAAAGGGCACATTTACTCCTGTAAGTTCTGCTGCAACGTGCGACTTTTTAAACTAATCGCGTCACTGGTATATACGGGTCACGTGATACGAAGAGTCACGTCTACCAGTGACGCGATTGGTTAAAAAACGAAACGAATAGAAACGCTAGTGAGCGTAATGCGCCTTGGCTAGGGCCTGATCTATATCTTCATTTGTACGGCTAGGACAAGTTATATTTTTTCTCAAATTTGGCAAAATTGCGTGACGTGTTTTTAACGGTTCTCTGTCGTTTGCCCGAAAGTCATTTGCCATAATTCTATCACTTGCCATAATATTAATTCGCCATTAAGGCATTTTTTCTGAAATCGTGAACTATTCAGAATTGTTATAAAACAAACCTAACCTAACCTATTGGGCTCTGTACGATGGCATGTAAAAATTACCTGTAAGGTTTACAGTTTCAGAAAAAATGCCTTTATGGCAAATTAACATTATGGCAAGTGACACAATTATGGCAAATGAAATTCGGGTAAACGAAATGATCCGGTTTTTAACAAAGTCAGTGAAAAATTCGAATCACAGTTGCGAGTAACATTTTAGCGTTGAGTATTTAATACGCGAATGTGTTAATAGCATTTATGCAAGTTACTTTAGTAATTGCGCAAAAGAAATCTTCATTTTTGAAACAGTTACTTATTCGTTTCTTAGCGATTTAAAAAAAAAGAAAATGAAATCGTCAATTGAAAAATCTGTCAAACCCACGCAGTGAAAAAGACAAGGTTATATCACTTCCATAGCTCTATCGTTTTCACTGGAACTGGACAAGTTTTGAGCTTTTCGTTCATAATTTGCCGCTGATCATAGGAAGTCCAACGTTTCGCTCGTGACTTACGCCGACAGTAATCATTCAATTTACATACGCGATTTACTGAACCCTACGATGATAGTGCGTAAGTTTGTACCACTAGTATTTGCCGCGGGTTCGCTTGCATCTAGATACATACATACATTAAATCACGCCTGTTTCCCAGAGGGGAAGCAGAGACCACTTCTTTCCATTTGCTACGATCTTGACAAGTTCTTTCGCTTCTTCCACATTCATACAGATTATCACTAAAATCAAAAAATAGAGGCTAGTCTACTGCTGTATGATTTGTGTATTTATGGATATATTTTGTAAGGTAGAAAAAAATATTGCAATTTCGTACCATACGTTAAGGACGAATTATGCCTTCAAAAGACGACGATGAAGGTCATCAGCTGCTTACCTGAAATAGAATAAAATTATCGTTAATAGTGTTTTAAACATACAAAATTTATCATAAATCTCATACAAAAGTTACGCAAATCAAAATAAAAAAAAACGTCAATCGTTATTAAAACGCTGACGCGTGACAAAATAACGCCGGTAATACCCTCGGACGCATTATCATTAAACCCTGGGGCCTTTAATCCGAAAAGAAATCCACCAGAATCCCAAATCGGGGGTCTTTTGAACAACTTCAAAGTTAAATAACCCCCAAGTCGCGACACGGAACCCCAAAACCCATTCTCAACCTTAATCTAAACATAGTAGGACTTAGATCTGAATACAACACAATAGGAATAAGGAAACAAAACGTTGAGCCACCCAATTCAGACTGTATTTCCGGCAACATGAGTTACATTTTAAGTTAACAAATATTTAAATTTATTCAGCCGTTCAAACAACCAAAAATGGACTTTAACATTAATTACATTAGGTGTAAAATTGTTCGGGTCGCCGCCAGCCAGGGGTGGTGAACCTCCGTACGATTTTTCACTGAGGCCCGCTGAATGACGTCTGTATATTTTACTAGTTAAGTGACAGATGGGAGAGGGCTGCAAACTATTTATTGTGCTATTACAGTTTGCTTGCCAAATGCCGGTTGCTAGCTTGGGGCTGACAGTTGAAAATTGCGCTCTCACTCAAACCAACCTCTGTCGGGGATTATTGTACAATTGTATACAATGTGCACAGCTCACGTATCTGTCCAAAAAGGTTATCGATGGGAGTTATAGCCGTTTTATTTGTTAGGTATTGACGGATAGTAAAACGGGAAACCAATTTATTTTTATTGTCTCAGGACGGATAAAATTCAATTTATTTATGATGTACGTAAATGATGAATGTATTTGACATTTTTGTTAGGTACAATAACAATCTAATATATTACACGTCAATTTAAAAGTCACGATGTTATTTTATTTTTAGGTATCTGCATCGTTGTTATTACAGAAAGTTGTATGTTTTATGGCAAGGAGAAGGTAATCGAGAACCCAGGCCACCAGACGACAGGTTGTCCGGGGCATGGACGTTTGCAATTGCATTACCAACCTTGATGACTAAAATGCAACGCTATGACTCTGCACAAAGCACTACCAGACACAAAATCAATCAATTATTCTAACTTACACTCAAAAAACATGTACATGTCCATTATCATAAAAAAAATCATACATTTGGTCCGGTAATTACCACTTCAAACAAAAGAAAACCAAAACTAATGCTAGCCGATGCGGTGAAATGACATTACATAGTCGGCGTCAATTATTAACGCATATTAATATTTTAACGTGGCACGATGCGGGCTGCATATAATCGATTTCATAACAATAATTTGACCGTGTGGGAGGCGGGATCTTAATAGGATTGTTTTAATTGCATTACTTTTGGGTGCATGACTCGATGTATGAATGTGGAAGAAGCAACAGAAATTTCTCAAGATCGTAGCAAGTGGAAAGAAGTTGTCTCTGCCTACCCCTCTGGGAAACAGGCGTGATTTAATGTATGTATGTATGTACTTTTGGGTTCTCTATAGCTGTTTACATTGACGACTTTCTTACGTTACCACAACACACAAAATATATCACCATTTTTTTTATATAACATACACACAAATACTGCTGTTCCAACTGAGTTTAAAAAACCACCCCAAAAACTTCAAATTCTCGGACAAATTTATCTCGTTCATCCGCTAAACAAAAAGGTTTCCCACCCCTGCATAATAGAACTAAGGTAAGCAAATTCCCCATTGGAGTACACTCCACCAAATGCAAATACTTAAATCCGGAGAATCGAAGAAATCAATACGAGGTTCCGTGACCAAATTGAATCTCTAAATCTTGGAAAAACAAACGAAATTGGACTTTTTCCCCCTAAGTTTAAGATCTAAGGCGAGGCGTGGAGACTCGCCCGTCACTATCTGTTCCGTGCGACTGGGCTGTAATGTCATTATGACAGTTGTAACATTGACAGAGACTTTGACAGTTGCAGATACGATTGTCCGCGTCTTAATGTTCACGGGGTAATTTCCACGCCATTTGTTTCATGGTGGGTGTGGTAGAATATTGGAAAAAGATTTGTTAGGTCTGTTATAACTTTAATTTACTGTAGAAGAATATGAACGAAAATTACATAATAGATTAAAATAAGTAGCTATTATGTCTAACAAAGAAAATAATATAATTTTAAAGGATCCATTTCATCCATTACAATTTACAATCAACGGATTTTCAAATGGGGATTAGGTAAGTTTGCATTTTCGCAAAAATACAACAAGCTTTAGGCACACGAATGGACTTAGTCTAAAACTAAGCTCTAGGCTTGTACGATGGTACTAGATTCACTTACCATAAATATGTAAAAACCAGAATTCAGTTTTTTTTTAATTACTTATTCAAAAAGAAAACATTTCAGACTCGAAACAATTTGCATTTATCATACTAAATTCGTAGGCAGGAATAGTAAGTATAGAATTGACATAAGGATTTTTTTAATGGTTTTCTGGAATAAGAAAGCTACAAAAAAACAAATGACGTCATTACCACAAAGATAATATTAGCGGGTGTACAAAAAAGATAATATGTAAAAAAAACTCAGTAAATAATAATAATAACAGCATACTTTTGAGACACAACTGTTGTCAATCCTCCAGCACTCTACCCCAGTTTCCTCATTGGTTCACTCACACCAAAGCACAGAAACCTAATAACCCAAAGTTCCCACCAAGCCCCGTTTTTGCCCAGATTCCAACGTTAGCTTAATCCCCTAGAAATGTAATCAAGTATATCAATGGGCATTCTATTCATACGAAATCTGAACAACCGGACTATAATAGATCCTATTCAGAGAACAGTAATTAATCAGCAGCGCGGAGGGTTGCCGGAATCACCCGTTCAAACCGAGTTTGTGATTTGTGGGTAATGTATCAAGAGGGATATAGACACACTAAACAGCAACCGTGGCCAACGAACTGACCAATAGTAAGCTGGAATTGAAATCGCATTTTTTTAAGCTATCCAAGGGCTCTAGGCGGTAAAAACCATATCTTCTTTGATGTATAGGTATGTACCTATGTATGTATGTAAACACTTTATTGTTCAAAAGAAAAACCATAACAATACAATTAATATAAAAATATGAACAAAGGCGAACTTATATCTTTAAGGGATCTCTTCCAGCTAACTTAAAGGTAATTGTATTGTCAACGTTTTGTTGCAAGTTTTGCTCTTATTTCAAATCAAATCAAACCAAATTCATTTATGTCTCGACAGTAATGGTGGTCAAATTAAAAAAATAATTATTTTTTTCGATTAGTGCGCTCAATAGGCTTCTTGGCATCTGTGAGAGGTATGCGGTGGCCCATGGTCTAAGGTACAACACTTTAAAAAGCGAGCTGCTGGTTTTTAAAGCTAAAACCAAAACTTACAAAGTTCCACCGGTTTTGCTTAATGGCACTCCGCTTAAGCAAGTGCAAAATTTTAAGTACCTGGGCCATTGGGTCACGGCTCACGGATACACTCAAGGATGACCTTGATTTAGAGCGGGAGCGCAGGGCGTTGTGCGTTAGGGCTAATATGCTTGCCCGCAGGTTTGCTAGGTGTACCAAGCAGGTAAAAGTTACTCTTTTTAAGGCCTATTGTAACTCTCTGTACACTTGTAGCCTGTGGTCGCATTACACCCAAGGAGCGTACAGGGCCCTGCGCACCCAGTATAACAACGCCTTCAGGTGGCTGATGGGGCTGCCACGTCACTGTAGTGCTTCGGGGATGCTAGCGGAGGCAGGGGTGGGTAGCTTCTCCAGTATTGTCAGAGGGCGCATTGCCTCTCTTCTCCATCGAGTGCGGGGCAGCCCCAATTGCCTCATGCAGACGGTTGCGGGGAGACTGGACGTGGACAGTGCTATTATGCAGCACTGGACGCGCGACCAACTCTTAAAAGATACGCAACTGTCTAATGTACATTTAATTCAATTTTAATTTTAACTAACTAATATAATTATAAGACCAATGTTACTAACACTATATGGGCAAAGCCTGAAATAAATGTTTTTTTTTTTTTTTTAAACAATACCATGACAGATCAAAATAATATGGTTTTTACCACCCAGTACAGGCCCAGGCTGGTACAAAACCTACAACTCTAAAAACTTGTTGATAATTCTGTAACTACGTTTTGCACAAAATGGGTAAGATATTTTTACCTGCGCATTAGTAGGTAACAGGTTAAAAGCCCATCGCCTAACAGTACTACAAGCCTATTCCCCTAGTCGCCCCTTACGACATCCATACGGGAAGACATAGATTGGAACTATTCTAACCTGGAAGCCACACGGGTAAAGACATACAGATCTTGTAAAAATAAGTAGTGCAAAGATAAAAATACAAGGGAAAGTAAATATATGTACGTTGCATTTTACTGTGCGTTACCTCATATCGATGCTATAACGAGGTTTAAAAAAATGCGGCGGAGCTACCCTACTTTATTAATTGCAAATATTTAATCCTTTGAATGGTTTTATCTTTTTTTTAATTACCTCATCAAGCACCATATCGAAATACCAAAGTTCAGAAGTCAAGTACTGAATTATTTCTAAGAAGTAACTAGATAGATTTACGTCTAAATTAGGTTTTTTTTGTGGTGATTTCAAAAGTGACTGTGGTCTAAGTGTCAACTGAGATAGCATTCGTATGTTTTTTCCACTATAACTTGAGTAATTTATCTGATTTTCATGAAATTCGTTAGAAGAAATAAGAAAAATACAATTTTCTAGCTCGACCATGAGATCTGTCAGGTTACATGGAGTGTAACATTGAAAGTCAGTTACGGTCATCATTTTATTTGTGAATACTCACAATAACGAATGCAAACGTTGAGTATAACTATAAAACAGGGGACGAAGTCACCCTTGAAACTAAATAATAGAGCCTGGTGACAACCCTAGTGAATAGGGAAGCTACTTTCACCCTTAATCGTATTCAACCAAAAACGGTTTGGTGTGCATTTGTCCCCTTTGTTGGAGATATGACTTACATTAGAAGTATTGAAAGGCTTTTCAAACGCACGAGTGGTTTTTCTATGGCGTTCCAATTTCTTGTTATATTAGTAAAGCTTTTACCTTAATTTTGACATCGCTCATTTATCACTTTTCCTTCAGGGATGTCCTAACTTTTGGAAGAAAAAACTGTTTGGTCGTATCTCTTCGAATTTTTTAACTATTAATAAAAAACACAAGTGACTATTAACATCATTCTGATTGTTTTGTTGTAGAAGAAAGAACAACTAACAGTAGCACTTCCAACATCAGGGGGGTTATTATGACGTGGCTATGTCATTTATTTTACCGTGAGCGTAAAGGACAGAGCTATGGAAGTTATATAGCTCTGTCCTTTTCTCTCAGCGTGAAAAGAACTGCATTGCTATGTCATAATAACCCCCCCAGACCTAGAAAATACAACACGAACTACAATTTCAACATCTTTCAAAGCTATTCCTCATTGTATTTTGAAATCTGATCTATTTTCATCATAACTTTTATCGACTGACCTATTTACGTAGATTTCATTTGTTTAGTAAATAGTTCGCCAACTTTCCTATTCTATTAAGAGCTGGAAAACGTAAAATTAACATTCAGGACACCTCTCCGAACCCTCAAGAGCCTGTAACGACGGTCTTGTTAACCAATCAAAACTACATTAACACAATAACGCAGACTAAAACGAACAATCAATATGCAAAAACCTTTCAAGCTTTATTCAATTTTAGTTTATTCCATTACGCAGTAATAATAACTTGAAAGGTTTCGGCTTTTCATTTTTGTCCCGTGTTTTGCTACAATATTGCGCCTTCTCTGATGCATCGGTAATCTATATTGAAAGTGCACTAAGGGATTATTTGAATTTTATATAAAACTGCACATTTTTGTAACCCTCAATAAGTACTTAATTGTAATCTTTAGATAGCATAAAAGGAAGTCGCTTCTGCTGTCTGGTCGCTTAAATCTTTTTAAAGTTCTCAGCGGATTTTATTTATTTATTAAAGGAAAACCAAAAGCATAAATTAATACATGTTTAGCTAATACATTATAGAATATACATAGGCCAAAGAAGTTTCCACCACTGGTTTAAATTACATTTGTTGCTCAAAAAGGAGTAACCTCATTCGGTAACAATGAGACTGGATAACCATTAACAATTATACATATCTAATTGTATTCTTTAATGCAGTTTTCAGCAATAGTGATTCAAGAGAAACGTCTACATGTATAATAGATTCTGGGTTTATGTACGGGTGCTACAGAAATGTCACATAAACCAAAGCGAAGCGAGGGCGGGTTGCTAGTATTTAATAAATTAAACATATCGAAACTTGATAAAAATAACATATTGCTGACTTGGCACCAACCTCCAATATTCTATGTTTAACCTAGCATTTGACAAATATAGACTGCTTTAAAACATTAAGTTCGTGTTCTGACTTAATTTTTGCACCGTGCACTAAACTCTAAATAAATCAATAAAACAATAAACAAACCCCAAGATTCTCAAATGTAACGAATCTTCAACAAAAATAAATCCACAATTGAAAGAACTGCCGCCATTCGTTAAAAAACTAATACAATTATTAAACAAACGTTCAAATTAATTTGAAAGCAAAGCGTTCAACTGTAACGATAAAGCGCAAATCTTATACTTAAATTCGTCACCCTTCTGTGAACATTCCGCCAATCAGAAGGCTCGCACGGCGAGCGCATACTAATGAGCCCACGTAACCATTTGCGTTCCGTTCAGGTCTTATGTGTGGAGCATAGATGCCAATTTGATTTGTCGTGACTGAACTGTTCAATGGGCATACGGGTTGAGAATAAGAAATAGATAAACAGATTGTTCACTTTATTGTTGTATATCTAACGACTTCCTGGTGTTATGTCATATCACTTTAAATTGAAACTATAAAGGACCCACAACAAGGCTTTTATACGCATTATTTACAAAAACAGTTAACATAAACACAGAATAACACCCTTACTCTTGAATAAAAGAATTTAACACAAAGATATGGTGTATACAACAAGTTTTTATAATTTTTACATAATTGCAGATACGAGATTGATTTGAAACGAGTTCAGTGGATGATTCAACAGGATTCGATGCTGAAATCTCAAATTGAACACGAGAATTCTCTCTTTCTCGACAGACGCGCCGCTGGCCTTGTTGGTAGTGACCCTGCCTACGAAGCGGTCCTGGGTTCAAATTCCGGTAAGGGCAGATACTCGTATTTGTGTGATGAGCGCGAATATTTGTTCCCGAGTCGTGAATGTTTTCTATGTATTTAAGTATATATTTATCTTTATCTACTCTCATATCGTAAAGTTCGAATTATAAATTTCAAAACGATTTTTTATTGGCATACTTTATAAACACAATACCGAAACTTAAAAAAAAAACACTTTATAATATTATTTCTCTAACAAAATAGTGTTATAAAGTATTTTTTTTACCATTACGTTATAATTTAATCCAAAAAGCTAATGTCACCAACGAGGTTCCATATCAATTATTTTTTTAATGGAACGCACATGCGGTTCGCGCCATTTTTACAACATTACAAAAAGTTTTCATTCCAATTTTTACTTGTCTGTGACAGCGCCCGCTTTAACGCATGCCCGGTGATGTGCTAGGTTTTGGCGCCATTCATTGAATACGTTTTGTTGTAATGTATGAGAGTAGATATAGTATATATAGAGAGAGTAGATAAAGTAGTGTATGAAACTGCATATAACTAGGTATTATGCAACAATTTCATAAACTACTATTATATCATTGTCTAAAACCCATAGTAAAACCCTAGAGATTAGTTTGGGACTAGGTCAATAATTGGTGTGACGTTGTCCCCTGATAATTATTTATTGTTATTTATCAAGCTTTTCTGTTCTGAGAAAACGCCTTGAAATAAATTATGCCTTCTGCGCCTTCCCATTTCAGCAATTTGATATCTCTGCATTTCAACTCTTTGCCGCATCCCTTGGGAATCAAGTTTGAGGGGTGCCTGGTTTACCCCTCCGATCGGTCCGTGCTTATGTTTTTAATGTCTCATACAATAATAACAGGCATTGTCTGTGTGACTGCTCTGGGAGACAATGGTTAATCCTGGCTCCATAAATATTGCATTTCGGTGTCCCGCTGTTTCGCCGGATTAGGGAAAATGTGACTTTTGACTGTCATGTTCGCATGTCAAAGCGTTGACGTACATGTATAGATAGATGACATTTTAAATCCTTCTTAGCGATATTCAGACACAACAAAGTAAAAATAATACAGCTGAATCACAAAGCCCATGCGTTTGCTTTCGAGTGTAAGATAAATATCTATCTACTAGCGACGTGCCCCCTATTTCACCATCCCGACAATGACAGGTGACAGGTGACATTTCAGTGTACATGTCGCAGTTTATATGATACCCAGTGACGTATCAGCGTGTTAACTTTGCAATGTATAACGAATTGTCACCTTCCACGTGTTATTGTCAAGATGGTGAAATAGGGGGCAGCCCTCGCTGTGCTATGATAGGCCTATAGCCTTCCTCAATAAATGGGCTATCTAAAACTGAAAGAATTTATCAAATCGGACCAGTAGTTCCTGAGATTAGCGCGTTCAAACAAACAAACACTCTTCAGCTTTATAATATTAGGATAGATTAAGGTAAGGCATCTAAAATGAAACCCATGACAGTGACTCGTATTATCCTTATTGTTTTATGACGAGAAAGTGGAATTTCTCCTTGTGCCAGACCACATAATTTAACCCACTATAAATTAATGTCAATTGCAACGAATATTTTATCCAGTTCTGAATCATTATTTGTGTTGACTTAACTATTCAAATACTACATCCTTAAAGTGATTTACTTATACACGACTAGCTTCTGCCCGCGACTCCGTCCGCGTGGAACTCGTTTATATCGTAGCTCCGTACAAATTTTCACCCTCTATTTCACCCCCTTAGGGAATGAATTTGGGGAAAAAAACTATCCTATATCCTTTTTTAAGATTCAAACTATCTTTGCACTAAATTTCACCTAAATCGGTTCAGCGGTTTAAGCGTGAAGAGGTAACAGACAGGCAGATACACTTTCGCATTTATAATAT
This sequence comes from Acleris laterana, assembly GCA_963966035.1. Taxonomy (NCBI): domain Eukaryota; kingdom Metazoa; phylum Arthropoda; class Insecta; order Lepidoptera; family Tortricidae; genus Acleris; species Acleris laterana. The sequence goes on along the minus strand of OZ014462.1, from coordinate 12,147,674 downwards.
TAGTATGGATTATTTTATGGAACTTCTGAAACTTCTGAAAGTCAAACGATATTATTGTTTGACCAAAACACTGGGCAGGCGATTTAATACAATTTTTATAAGCCCTATTTCATCCATTTTAATCGTTTTAAATGCATTAAATTGATCCCCTTAAAGCTTTAAGCTTGACATATCACAGGTCATTGTATGATACGGATTTTAATATCATGGACAAAAACGACTACACCTACATAATTCAATAACCTGTTTTTGGAAACTTTTATAACTATTTTACGTTACCTATCAACACTTCATCTAAAATTGCCTTTAACATAGATAATCTATAGTACATAAATTTACATTTTCTACTCAAGTGTTTCCTTTCCCTATATTACAGAACACTTAGGAATCACAAAAACCGTTATTAATATAACAATATCAAAAGGACAAGCGACCAATTATTAACGAGGCAAAATCCCATCAAAATTTACCCTTTACTCATACATTTTTGAAATCGGGGACCACCTTAACTTGGCCAGCGCCGGGATCTCACATTTTCAAACCAAAATGCCTTCGGAATGGAGATCGTGGCACTGAAAGCCCCGGGTTAACATCGCGGGTCGTAACAGTCATAACGTCCCTTCCGGCGGCCATGTTTAGTCGTTAACGCGTTTCGTTGCGTTTCCGGTTTGCTTTATCGTGTAACACTTTCGTTTCAATGTTAGAGAAAGTTTAACCGTGTTTATATAGGTTTGCACGAAATACGCGGATTTTAGCACCGATAAGCTTAAACACAAAGTTATTTTTTGAATTGAAACAATTGCTGATTTCTGAACCAATGGTCCTTTTTTAATAAGCATCGTCTTCCAGATATCAGCAACTTTTTTTTGTGCCCAATGTGCGAAATACATGAACTAATAAAACATCTGTATCGTATCCATAAAGCGTAACACTTCTAAATAAATATCATCAAAGATGCCAAATATTGGGTCCTTACCTTTGAAATTGGCGTTTTTTCACGTGTTTTATTTCGAACGGAATTTATTATTTCAATTTTGACTTCGAAATTATTTTTCAATCATTAATACACTATGTTACAAAGGTTTTAGATACCAATTTTCTTACTTAATGTTTAAAATTAAAGTGTGAACTCAACTCTTTTCATGTGCTGCAAGTTCAGGTGTTTTAATTACGCAGAGTTTTATGAAGCTAACAATTTTTAAGTAATAAATATAGCTTAGAAGTATTCCTGATAGAATTTTGTTTGGTTTGCATTTGACGCTACTAAATAATCCGCAGAATTTTATGAACCATATTATCCCCGTTCTCATAAAATTCTGCATATAAAACACCAATTTCATAGGTCTATCTATGTACTCCACAGGAGACAACATTTTAAATCCTTACATTCTATCTTCAAAACTTCAATGAAACATTTGTCTTTAGCATTTGACACTAACCGAGCAGTTAAATCTGAATTCTAGTCACAGTCAGTCTCCTTCAGGTATGCTAATGTAAAGATCTGTCTCCGTCCTAGACTCTAGACCCACCTAGGTACACTGAAGCGTTTAGATAGAGGACCATTTGTCTTTGGGATTGGTTCATTCGTTATATGGGATTATATTGTTTTTATAAATCGCCTAGCTTGAGTAAGACGTCACTTACTATGAAGAAGACAACATTATTAGCAACGAGAAATATAGCTTTTTTAGCCTTCTCAGATATCGTATAAACGGAGCGTGTAATTAATAGTCCAGAAAATCGCGAGTTATGGTAGAGTTTTGTATACACTCGGTCATTATAAAGTATTTTGAAGACACTGTTACTTTTTCAGGATTTTTATTAATCAAAACCTAAACTAGCCTGATAGCGTTAGATAGTTATTCAAGATATTCTGGAATGTTTGCGGTTCTAGTTAGTTCTAGTTTCGAAAACATGGACATGATTAAAAAAATGGGAAAAAACGGGCTCCCAATTCGAAAGTCAACAACAACATTTGAAGATTTGCAAGAAATGTTTGATCAAACATTCTTAACAATCATACAGACTGCAAATAATGATATTTTAGAATCCTTTACAGCTGTAGCTGACAATAAGGTAATTCGGCGTCTGACGCCTGCTGGAGACGCCGCTGGCTGATCAAACGGCTCACGCGCGACAATTTGCATGCGTTACGAATCGCGACTTATTGAGCTGGTTCTCTTTGTTATCACTTGGTTCTACCTTGTTTATGCCTGCGTTGTTACAACCAACCGTTTGGCTTCCAGTATGATCACACAATATAGTTTTCGATCAAAAAAAACATTTAATTTTAACATTACAAAGCCTTCACGTGTTTTAAATAGCTCAATAAGGCATAAACATATTTGTAGAAAGTAACACGGAGATTTCTTTTTCATTTTTATTAAATGTGTGTTAAACAAAACTTTAAAAAGTAGTGTCACTGGTTCTACAGAAAGTTCTAAGTTATTGTTGCTTAATTTAAAGCATTCTAGGAAAAGCTTTATTCTTAAAGAACTCACACACAGCTTAAGTTCAGCTAACTCCATGTGAAAACACAAGATACCGGGTGCCTTTGTAATAATTACAGTAATTGTCGTCAAGTCTGCCAACCCTACTGTTACAAATACAAAGTTGCATCCGACAAAGGATACGTAAAGATAAGCGAGCGTACGCCATGTGTTAAGCACGCCTTAGTTCCGGGCAATTTGGTGTAATACAAGAAATAATTGAAGAAGAATGTGTTATTTTAAAAGAAGAAAGCAAACATTAAGTAATATAATTCCGTAACAAAGGCTAAAAAAACGCTACAAAGAAATCCTTCACTCAAACTGTCCCGGTATTTCTTAGGGAAGTGCATTTCAAAAGATGCCAATGTTTTATTTAATAAGTACACCTGTCTCTAGTTCTGTATCATAATAATGAAAACAAACAATCAATCAGCATAGAGGCATTCCATCTTAGTCCTCAGGGTTGGCAACGCATTTGCAGTCTTAGGATTGCTTTGCAGTCTTGTGAATGCGACTGTCAATGGGTCACAGTTTCCACTTACCATCAGGTGGCCTGTGTGCTCGTTTGTCTTCTCTATGCCATAAAAAAAAAAACAATAAATAAACTTGTCTACAGAAATAAATACTTTGTTCATAGAAAACACACAAAACTCAGATAGGTACAGATACTCGCGCGGTTATCACATAAATTTTGCCGCTAGCTACGTAAGCTGGATCACTACCTACCAACAAGGTTAACTGTATTGTTAATATCGTTAGTGTCTTCATAACTTTAATGATTATCAACAAATATTCTACAAGCTTTACAAATGGAATCAAAGAAACTTATACATTTAAACCTGTGGATGTCCCTCATGGAATATTCAAAGGATCCTTCAGTTATATCTGTAAGGTATCAAAATCAGATTTGAATCACGGAGCCGCTATCTTGGAACAATAAAGCAGCCCCTCAGTAATTAGTTTTATCTCAGCTATTTCATCACCGAATCGTTTTGTCAGCACCATCACATCTGACAATGGCGGGGGTTCTTGGGTTATGGGGTTGGGGTCGTTGCTCTTAGGTGTTAAACTGTTTTTGAATACACCTTCGAGTGTAACGGTATCTTGTTAGATGATAATGGCATTCAATGTTTGGAGTTGGGGTATTTGAAAATTATCATCTTCAACAAGGAGAGTAATTTGAAACCGCAATTTAATAAAGATGCTGGTTGAATATGTTATTATTATGCATACTACTCGTGAATTTAGAATGTGTTTACCTACTACTAAAAATATCTTCAAATAATATAACGTCATATACAGTGTGTTACCAGCACCCTGGCTTTTATTAAAGTAGGTTAAAATAACGTATAACTGTAACGTAACTATGACATTAATTTAATTAATAAACAACTTTTCAGGCTTTTATAACTCTCTAACAAAATGTTAATTGCCAGCAATGTACATATAAAGCACAGCAATTTGACAATTGTAAATGACAGTCGACGGCTACTTTGATTATTAAGATCTGCCCCCGTACCACGACATGCCTTGTACCAAGCAACAGCGATACTGATAACGATGATCACGCAGCACATGCACTACATTAAAAATGGACAGTATCTAAGAAAATGTATTGTGAAGTTATTTGATTTTTTTTTTTATTGATAATTTTTGCAAACAATTGCTAAAGCAACCGGCAGTTTTAATAAATGCCCGCATGCCGGCAACACACTATAAAGACTGTACACGATAAAATCTGGCCATGCATGATCTGGTGTATCTTTGCGATGAATGCATATTTTCAAGCAGTTTTTTTTTAATATGTTGTATAATTATAATACTATATAATGAAATAAAATCGTATCATAATGTATGGGTATGTGTTAGTTTTCGCCAAATATATTCTATCATACCTTTCATCTCTTGTACAGCGTTTTTTGACAATATTCACTCACTTCCTGCTTCTACGCCACAACTGTATTTATATTGTTACAAGCAGTTTTACCCACAATAGAATGTCGTCTTACGAAAAAAATACTTTTTGAAACTCATTTCTATTTGTAGTAGTCAGGAAGACTTTTTACTCCAAGCACTGAAAGTTGTTTTTGTATGGGAGGCATTTATTTGTCAAAAAGTCAAATTCGCCAAAGTTAAAAAACCTCAGAACTATCTTAATCTGAATATAATTAGGAAAGTTTTAACTATTGTGGTAAGATAATTTAATAAGGTATAATTTGGCTTGTATAATTAATAATAATAAAATGTTTTAAAACGGAGAATTTGGTAAGACTGTCAGAAGATCGTGTACAAAAAAATAAAGGTACTGTGGATTATATAAGGGTCTAAGATACAGACGCTCTTACATTTTATTATGATTGTATTTTTATTATGTAGTTTCATAACCACTGAGTATTACAAAAAAGTGCTGCTTGAAAATTAGCATTCATTAAAAAAATACACCAGATCATGCATGGCCAGATTTTATCGTGTACAGTCTTTATGTATACAACTACTAGCAGTCATCAATAAATAATCATTTGAGCCTAGTCCAAAATCATGATTTCCAAATTCAGATAACTTTATATCCCTGACATCGCCATTGTAAAATCTCTAACTACCTAAATCCAATGATCTCAGCGTAATGAAATCCCCAAACAGATACGTAGCTAATGAGAATGCCGGCGCCCGGTGATGCCGCCGCACTGCCCCGGTGCGCGCCCGCAACTACCAGTGACAAATATTTTGTCGAATTCCTGCTCCGGAGCGTTATGTGCGATGCAATCGAATGTCCGATTTACGAGCGAGGAAAGGAAATGGATCTGGCGGATTTATGATCTAAACATTACCAACAAGAAAGCCAAATTGCAATTGGTATGCGCATTACACTTTATTGGCTGCTCTTGCTTGCGTAAAATTGGTTCACCGCTGTTACTACTGAAGAATATTTTTTATTTTTAGAAAGTTATTCTCGTGAGAAAATATATTTTCATCGGAAATGAAAATAAAGAAGCATTACTGTCTATCAGTGAGTCGCTCGGGAACTTTTACAAGTCCGCGCTTCCAAGAGGAGACCAGTAGGTAATAATATTGAAGTTAAAGAACAATAAACCAATAAAAACTTACATCAAGATGCAAGTCTTTATCTATGGGTTTATTGTTGGATTTAAAGACATACCACAATACAACTTATCAATGATGGTAAAAATCTACTTGCAATTACTTCCTTAACACGCGATCACATACAACTCTTAACTATTTGAATCAGTTTTATTTCAAACCATTCAGAAGTATCTCCTAAATGTAGCTGGTTATTTACGTTACAACTTAATACCAGACCACCATTATCATTGGCTTCATGACTACTCATTTCTCCATTGGCATAAACGTAGATAGGAATTTCTCTATTCACAATTTTATTGAAAACTACAATGTAGCCTCCGGCCAAGATTACCGCGAGCGCCGAGGGAATTCCATCCTCCAATAAAGTTGATTTCTGATAGCATTCGCTGCTGGAATCGGTAATAGTTGTTGGAATCTTAATTTTATGTGGAAATGGGAATAACTTTCCGAGTTACATTGTAATTAGTCGGTTTATTCCGAAGAACCTTACTCAAATCTGTTTTGCAAATCTCAAATCCTTTGTAATGGTTTGACATGCTTGTTTCACAGTCAAAACATTGTTAGTTAGTTTTTTCAGCTTGTGAAAATATTTTTACTTTAAGCAGTCAATTTCATTGTTACAAGTAAGCTTTTATAATTAATAGCATATTTAAACAGCTTATTAACTATACATCATCATATATCACATCAAAGCATTCAAAATTTAAAAGCTTGATACCTACAAAAATTTGTCTTCGTGTAAATACTTTTTCTCTTGCTACTTCATCTCTTCCTAAATACCACTTGCGTTGTATTCTACCATAATCCCAATCATCATCGTCATCACCATCATCATCATTATAAAAACCAATATCACAATAAACTAAAACCTAAATTTCTCTATCCTTAAAATGCCTCCTCCTCGACTTCCTGCCTCCAGCCCTCCACAGGTCAGCGTTAGAGAGAATTTGCCTGCGATACACGTAATTGCACCCCCAGGCATCGAACTGGCTACCGTATATCATTACTGAGCATAAGGGGCATTGGTAATAATATCAATAATGGCGATTGAAAGGCAGTTTTGGAATTTGAAATTCTAGTATTTGGCCGTTGTACTGGAGCGTGGGAGGTAAAGGATAGGATGTCTAAGTGTAACGCTTTTTCGTATAGTCTGAGTATGTTTTACAATGAAATTATAACGACCATTGTGGCAGAAAAATTGTTAACAATGAATATGCTGTTCTACGCGATTGTGCTTTTCTAATGATTGGAAGTGCCACGGTAATGTTTTACGTAAGGACGATACAAATACTTAGGAACATAGATTTAATACAAACAAACCAGCGGCGCAGAACCGGTCCTTGTGGCAAACCTTTAGGGAAGCCTATGACCACGTGGACGTCTTTCGGCTTCAATGATGATGATGAAACATAAACACTCAACGTGACATTAGCTCACTTGTTTGATTTGTACCCTTAACCAAAAAAAAAATACATACAACAAAAGTGAACTTAATGATCTGAAAAACTATGAAAGAGACAAAGAGAGTGTAACAAGAAAGCATCTTCTAAACAAAATTACAATTCTGAAACCTCCGTCCGAACTCCCTGACATAGGGGACAAATGGCAAGTATACAAACTTATATAGAGATTTACATACTTAAATATATTGAAAATGTAGACTTAGGAACATATACTACCGCTCATCACACAAATGTTTGCCCAGACCAGACATGCAACTGAAGCCCTACTTTGAAAATCGAAGTTCGAAATTACGGTAGCTCCATCCCTGTCTCTCGTCACTTGAGACTAAATCGAGAGAAAGGGATTGAGCTAACGTAAGTTCGATCTTCAGTAGGGCATCTGGAGCGCTAGGTTCGTTCGTAGCCTGAATTACTCTTACTAGGCTGTCTGCATCTTCAGCTAAGTCATCAATTGCGTCGTAACGTACCTAGAAGATTGGAGGCGCACCTCCATAACAAAATGTAATAACTTAAATTCTGTAAACTTCTTCCATATCGTAGAAAACATAGTTATCAAAATGGTGGTATTCGAATATTGAGCTAAGCATATTAAATTTCAATTTTTGCCTTTCACCACCCAATCAACACGTCTAATTCCCGCATTGATACGCACAGCCTCCCACGGGCTTATGATGGGATGAAAAGAACAATTTAACAGATTACCAAAGCAACATTTCATATACGGCTCATGAATGCTTATGGTTTAGAATATAGAGGCGAATTTGAAAGGTTCTGGCTGTTAGTGGCGAAAGATCCGTTTTACATACAGGTAATGCAATGGACTCAGTGGTGTTAAGTTTGGAAAATAAGCCTTCAAAAGTAACATTTAGGTTGGCTTTGTTTAGCTTTACAGTATTGTTAGGCGATGGGCTTGCAACCTGTCACTAATACACTGGTAAACATGTTAGCCTAAGTGTGCAAAATGTGGTTACAAAATTATCAACAAGTTTTTAGAGTTGTTGGTAATTCTGTAGCTCTGGCTACCCCACTCTGGGAATAAAGGCGTGAGTTTATGTATGTATGTATGTATGTATGTGTATGTAGCTTTACAAAAGTAGTTAACGTAGGGGTCATAAAGATACATGAAGAATTACCATTATTTGGTCATCATTTTAATCAAAATTAGAGCAAGTAATTTTTTATTTATTGTACTGTAATATCGATGTTACAGCGTTGCAGGTGGTACAAGAAGTCGTTTTGCGATTATCTTTGTGTTTGATTTATTTTTATTCTATTTCATTCCAGATTTTAGACATAACACATCAGGTTTAAATCTATCAACACAATGAAATAATACATCTTTACGTAGGCTTCTCTATTATTAGTAGCGAGTAATAGTGTTGTGTTATTATTTGGACGAACCAATTACATACATTTAATTACATTGTTTTGTTGGCTTGATAATGGCATAACCAGTGTGTCTCGCCTGAATCAATAGCGTGCCAGCCCTGCGATTGTCGGTGACGGCGCTTCGCTTTGATGTTGCGTTCTGCTCTTTAAACTCGAAAAGGCTCATCTGTACCTGAATCGACAAAGCAAAACCCACCATCGACCTGTAGCTATAAGGCCGCAAGTTAAACAAGCATGATTAAATTAATGCGTCCTTTTTCTAGAATGGAGGTTAAATTTTGCGGCAATTGACGTCCAGGGCTGCCCCTAAACGACTATTATTCAAATATGTTTATTTTTGTCGACTGATTGGCCGGTCGATACGATGATTGGTTTTGAGCTGACGTCTGAAGGAAATAGGAAAGATATTTTGATGGGCGTTATTATGGCTTTGATGGCTTTGATATTCTTGTTTTATTTATAGGTTAATACGCTGTTGAGGATAGCGGTTAAGTAAATGAGGTGGTTAAGTAAAAAGGAGTGCAGCTCAAAGTCAGAATTTAACTCAATAAAGGTGGTAAAGGTTAAAGTTAGGGTCAAAAAGTTTAATTAACAAGTATAAGTACATCACCACATGGAAATAGTTTTATAAACGGTTAAGACATCTTGCCAGGAGGCGTGCAAAAACTATTTACAGTAATACGTCTTGAAAATACTAAGAAAAATTGTTTTTACGACAAAAAAGACACAGGAAGTCTTGCTAACCACCCTCATTAAAATTAAAAGCCAGTTAAAGACTTATAATATTTTCATTTCACAAATGATGCAATGCAAGCTGTGGACATACTAGTTTTTAGGGTTCCCAAGTCAAGCTATAAACCCTTATAGTTACGCCATGTCCGTCTGTCCGTCTGTCAGCGGATCTCAGAGACGATTGGCACTACAAAGCTGTAATTTGGTATAGTTATACATTTTTACTATGCCAACAAAGTTATAAAATAAAATGATTTTTTTCGAGTATCTCCCTAATTTGTAAATCACAGGTAAAAATATATTTTTTACATTATAACATCAAGTGAGGTAGCACTACATAGCTAAGTACATCATGACAAAGTGGACTTGATTGATTCTTGAGATACAGGCGACTAAAGTGTTTATACCTGCTAAGAATGTCATCAGAGACAGCTTTAAACCTTAAATAGCAAATTCGTACATACATGTTGTTCTTCGTGATAGTTATTGTGTTTTTTAACGAAGTGACGGAACCCTACACTGAGCATCGTCCGACTGGCTCCTGTCCGGCTTTTAATAAAGTGGTTAAGGTTGCTTCGTTTGTAAGGAATATAGTGATGAAGCAATTGCAGAAGAATCCTGTAACATTTCTCATCCATCGGTCAACTTAATTAAGTTGTCTTGCACTCAATTAATTTACAATGAAAATAAAGATACAGTAAATGTTTAAATTCTTTGCGTTTAATTTGTCTGTAAATGTCGCATTGTGGTTTATAACAGGTTTAAAGTAATTGTGATCAGAACAATTTCATTTTGGACAAAGGATTCAAAATATTAAATAAATAGCTTGAAAACCACAATCATAAATTAATAACATAATTATTATTATAAATTAGTTTGTATAATTAGGTATATAATATCCCATCAAAAACATACATGTGAAAATGCAAGCCAAGTTCAATGTTAAGAATATGCAATGCGTGTTTATCGACTTCACTGACAAAAAAAATGAGATCTAGATGGGTGCCAAGTTCCGTAGATAATCCTGATATTTATTTATTAAGAACATACCTACAACATTCTAAAATAAATTAAAAACACAATTTCTTATTTTTTCTGCTACAACAATATTTGCTATTAAGTACGAGTATAACTTCTTATATTTCAACACCCAAATTATTTACACAAAGCAAATAACTTAGGATAAACTGAAGCTCAAAATCTGACTTGGCTAGTTTTTTACCAGCAAGTCAATTATTTCGAAGAGTAAAATATGACCATACAATATAAAAATACAGTAACTTGCGTATTTATAACAAATATGAAAACTAGCCAAGTCAGATTTTAAGCTTCAGTTTATCCTAAGTTATTTGCTTTGTGTAAATAATTTGGGTGTTGAAATATAAGAAGTTATACTTAATAGCAAATATTGTTGTAGCAGAAAAAATAAGAAATTGTGTTTTTAATTTATTTTAGAATGTTGTAGGTATGTTCTTAATAAATAAATATCAGGATTATCTACGGAACTTGGCACCCATCTAGATCTCATTTTTTTTGTCAGTGAAGTCGATAAACACGCATTGCATATTCTTAACATTGAACTTGGCTTGCATTTTCACATGTATGTTTTTGATGGGATATCATTTATTTTTGTCAAATAAGTTGGCATGCGTTTCAATAAACAAACATTAATTACTGAGTAGTTCCGGTGAATCTGTGATCTTCATTCATCATAATCAGTTTTACTTCACCAAATAGTGCTTTTCAAAAGCATACATGCACGAGTTAATATATGTATGCTATATACTCGTATATATATACAAAATACCCAAATCGATATAGCTATACCCAAATTATTTGAAGAGTTCCCTCAATTTCTCCAGGACCCCATCATCAGATTCTGACCTGGTGACATTGGGACCAATCAGACAGTGTGCCCTTTCAAACAAAAAAAGAATTTTTCTAATCGGTTAATAAATGACGGAGTTCTGAGGTAACTAGCATAAATAATAAAATAAAATAATAATAATAATAAAAATTATAAAATCACTGTTTTCAGATTTTTTTATTTGTATACGCATAATTACCCATCTGTATGCCAAATTTCAACCTTCTAGGTCACCTGGAAGTGGGTTAGGTTTTTGATGATTAGTCAGTCAGTCAGTCAGTCAGTGGTAAAAAAGCCGATTTTTAGACGTTTATATCTCAATAACCTTTTCACTTTTATTTATGAAATTTAGGGTTCTTGTTGATCTAAAGGGTTTTAATACATATACCAAATTTTATGTTTTTATGTTAAGTAGATTTGGAGTTATTGAGGGGTCAAAAGTGGCTCCAAACGGTTCGTGTAAATAACACACGGCTGCGCTCGCCAGTTCCTTTTTCTTGAACTTGTTTGGACACGCTGCCGCGTGTCTAGATAGCATGTTAAATATAATATATTTGCAGCTGATATTCAATCTTAAACATTAACCCTGACTTTCGGTAAGGGTCAATTTTGTTCAAGATGGTTTCACCGAAAAACCGCAAAGCTCCGACACAAACTAAGTTATCCGTTTTATCATAGAGGTTCCCTTTGACTGCTTAAATTTTGTGGATTTTAGTTAAACTTACTCTATTTTGAAACGCTGAATTAGACTCATATACTTTATGCCTAGCATCTCAATCTTTAAGTTGATTAAAAAGTGTGTCTTTAAGTATTTACAATTAGGAAAAGATGTATTTAGAATAACAAAAAATATTCTCACTAATTAGTTTTGCGCATTAACTCAATTCATATTATGGTGTCATTTTTTACAGTAGAAAATGTTTAGGTATGTCTCAAGGTGTGACTCTAGGTCTCTGGTTTTATATAGTTCAATAAAAAGATCGCGTTAAGTAACAAAATTACTAAACTAACAAAGGTATTACAAAATTGCTTCAATTTGTAACAAAATATAACTTTGTCCAAATATTATTTATTGTTCCGTTGTCATCAACATAACACTTTGTTTGATGCACTTAAATCCCGAGTTGTACTTAAAAGACCCTTCTATTAATGCTGACATTTTTATTTTTAGTATAATCAAAGCGACGTCCACATCGGTCTGTCTGTCTCGTTTAAATTAGCCGCGACGACTGACGCAACCTTTCCAATGCATTCACAAAACAAACAAGTATACGACAATCAACCTTATGAAGATAACAATTAAGAAACAGATGATAATTCAAAACTACTTTCTAGTATTTGTAACGATAAAGGACAAAAAGATTGACATATGGTTGTCTTTTTTCAAGTCAGTCCTGAGACCAGAGTCTATATTTTACTTAAGGTAATGGGATAAAAAAGGGGGAGTCTTTGGACAGATTGCGTCTTTCTTTGGTTTTGAATACAATAAAGGCATATAGGTTATTGTATGCAAAGATGCCGATTCAAGATCGGATTTGGTAAAGGTTTAATATGTGAATGTAAGTTTGACTTCGGCACTGCAAAGGTAAGTTTTGTTTATCAAGGTGGTTATAAACCTGAGCATATACGTATAACTTACTGAATGGGTTTTTTTTTATTTCGAGAAGACAAATGAACACAAGCCTCCTGATGGTGTCGGATCTGAGACCCATTTCAGTCTCAGGACTACAGTCTGAAGAGTGCAATCCTGAAACAGCAAAAGAATTGCCAACCCTGTGGGCTAAAATGGAATACCTATATTCTCATCACTCATCATATGGAATCGAACCCAAAACAGCTTACTTCGTAGGCGAGATCACTACTAATTACAGCTAGGATAAAAGAGTCGTCAAATTATGCCTCAATATTACAAAATTGACAAAGGAATAAAATTGATTATTAATGTTTTATTTATACATTAAAAGGTTCACTTAGTGGTATATGTATTGGTATTTTATACTATCCAGAAATAGAACTACGGACCCATTTTTGGTACTAACTCTAACCAAAATACAAATTAATAACGCAAATAACTTTAAAGGGAAATTTCAAACAGGAAAATTCATTAAAATTCATCATAAATCAAGTGGTAGAATAAATTCCATATAATTTAAATGTCACAGAACAGAAAGTAATTCTCATTCCAAAATGAATAGGTAACGAAACGACTGCTGGTGAAAATGAATAGGTAACGAACGCTGTCATGTCTTCGAACGCCTTCGCATTTATTATTTACGTTATATGGCGATGGGAATTGCTTTCAAACGGAGCCGTTACATGCATTACCAATAATACATAAATAATAAGGCTTGGAAATATTATTTATTACCTTTTCTTGGTATAATTGCAGTATGAAATCATTGATTTTGTTTGTTCTGTATAGAAGACGCTTACAGAATAAATAAGGAAGTTATATCTTTGAGTAAAGATTCAGGCTGTTTAGGTTGTCTAGTTAATAAAACAATTTCGGGGTACATTAAATAATTCCGAATTGGCCAAAATTCCAAATTTTCGTAATTCCGAAAGCATTTTTTTGATAAAGACTAAACTTTTTGCAATCGCTTATAAATCAAACCTAACGTAACCTACGTATGATACTACTGTAGCTTTAGGACAAATAAATCTGAAGAAAAATGTAATTCGGAATTTTAAGGTTAACAATTTAGGACTAACTACGAACCTATGATATTAAGTTTAGGTTGGTAAAACCTCTTACAGGTTATTTTTATAATACTTTATCATAGTCGTTGACTTTTCTGTTTTTACCAGCAATGCTGTAAGTAGAACTGGTTTATCGCAGTTTTCTTGGTAATGTTATCTTATCCATTCTCCGACTATCTAACATAAGAGAAAAAAAGCTTCGTTCGTATTGCCGTTGCTCCGTTGCCGTTGGGGTTTTTACGATAAGCTGGCAAACAAATATTGCAACTACCATAAAGAGTTGTATTGAGATCCATGTTTTAAAATGTAATAAATAAATGTTGTTTTTTATAACTATGTAGGTACGTGTATGTGTGTATGGTTCACTAATGTTTTACCAAATCATCATTTTACAAAGTTTCATTTCGCAAAGATACTTCCCGCTGCATTATTTTTCAATTTCATGTGGTCAAAAGTCTAACCTAACCTAACTTATTTAATAAGCCCATTTAACCTTTGTAATATGTAATACTCGTAGTTTAAACACAAACACATTTTTGCGAAATTAAAGTTTGTCAAATGATGATTTGGTCAAAAGGCAGAATACCGCTTAATATAATAACCTGTAGATAAATGATTTTGATTTTATTTGATAGAATTATTCTTGATTGTTTTTATAGCTTTCCTCTTTTCCTAAAGCGGCCAACCCCAAGTCTTTGCCTACAAGTGGTCTATGGGAGCATGCCCCTATTCGTCAACATGGGGGCCTTGATCAAGAGGAATGGCCGACACAATTGACAAGATAATTGGTACAAATGCCGCCGTCGGGTTACGTTTGAACTGTGTTGCAATAGTTTGTAGTTTAGTCAAGAACTCTGTATTGTGTTACAAAGATAAAATGTTAGCACTTACGAGACGTTTTTTCTTTTTTTTAAGTCTTAGTGAAGGCATCCGAGCACACAGGCTACCTGATGGTGAGTGGAATCTGTGACCCATAGACATTCCCTAGCCTACAATCACTCACACATCATCACTTTAAATGCGTCGCCTGCCCTAAGGACTAAGATAATGGCTCTTTGCTAGATTATAATTATTATTATTATCTAAGTATGTCGATTGAATAGCGTTTTTTTACAATTTTTTTATTCAATAAGTTTATTTGATGATTTAAACATCTCTTGATTCGACTTAATAATTGGAGTCCAAAAACAAAACCACGTTCATTGATAACAAATTACGGAAAAAATCAAAAATAATACGACGTCTTTTAGCAATATTTAATGCAATTCATAGTCTTATTCGATATTATACGCAAACTCGAACATGAGACCTCGTCAAAATAATTAATTTAGAAATGGTAATCATTATTCGTTGTCTGTTGTTCGTCGTCGGCCGCGTCTGCTCCGGACGAGCCCGAAAATATTCGAACTTATTTACACGAGTAACCCGTTATGATCTCTTTAATATCTGATATTGGTAGACGAATATTAATTAACAATGATAAATATAAAAAAAACCGGATCCCTTTGACTGCCATACATATCGTTGGTCATAATGTATTGTTAGTCTTTTTTTTTTGTCATAACTTCTTTTAGGCTGAAGTTACAGTTTTTAATAAACGTTTATCGTGTAGATTAGGTTAGGTTAGGTTAGTTTTATAAAAATCCTGAAAAAATAACCGTGTCCTGAGAAAAATGCATTATGACTTGCGAAAATTATGACTTAAAAATAATTATGACTAAAAATAATTATGGCAGTCAATAGAGACCCAAAAAAAACAGCTTCAAATACCGACCGATAAACCGATAAACCCAAATAAAAAAAAAACACTGGTTATACTTCACTGCGAAACAATAGATATTACAACGACGAGGAACTAAATAATTCCAACGTTTCTAATAACTGGCAGTAAAAGTAATATCCCAGTAATAAACAAAGCCTATTGTCGTTCCGAAATTAAATCAACAAACGCAATTTTAGTTAATTGATATATTTAATTATAGAATTTAATTTCGCACCTGGCTGTCGCCGACAATGGGCCCCTTTGACTGGTAATTTTGAATTTGGTGGATATCTTTTGTTCGCTGACGTCGACAAATTGACTTCAGTGGATGTAACGTAGGCTCTCGAATGGGGGCGAAATTACCTGTAACAAAATTATTCCTTATTAATTATTGTTAAAGTGAAGAAAACATTAATTAATAAATAAAACTTCGTAAGCTGAAGTAAAACATTAGTGGACTTAAAGTCGCCGTCAATAGAACTTGCAAAATATATAAACAAAACCAAACGAACCAATTGGCCATGGTTACTCGATAATCACGTACTTTTAAAGATCAATCTTTGCAATGATTTATACACTAGATCATTATTTTCATATTATTAACTTTAAGATGAAATAACGATTCATTGTTATTTTTAATAAAAACACGCTTGGTGAATATTTGAGGTTATGTGTCAAACGGGACTAATTTGTTTACATCGTTCACAAGTTCTATTGACGGCGACTTTAACAGGGCCGAATAACTGTTTTATTGGGCCTTTATACAACTGCATAAATAAAACAATAAATGAAAAAAAAATGTGAAAAATAGTTAGTCGGTTACTAACTATTTTTTTTTAATTGTTTGAATACTATAAAGTATAGGTAGTGTTGTTAATGTTAAAAGTTTTTAAGGGAAAATTAAATCCATAATTATTTCACTATCAAAAAAGCAGGATAAACTAAAATTATTTTATATTCCTATTGTATATAATTTATTGTTGTTTACCGTATATATTTCATCTGACAAACACCCTCAACCACATTTCTCGTACCTACCGAATTCCATAAAAGTCATTTACCTCAATCAAACTAATTTCAAGCGTATAAGTCTCAATTTACGCCTATTATGTGTAAAGAGTAACATCACTTTCGGCCCCGCCCGGCTGCTTGCGTTATTCTAACTGTGTAGTCTCCATTATGCACTATGTTGCATGAGAATCCAGTATTAGTGTAATAAACGATTTTGAAGTATTTGTTGATGTGATAACACAATTGGGATTGTTCATATTTTTACAATTACTCCAATTCGAAAACCATTTCGAGGAATAGGGTTTTGAAGCCGTTCTGCATTATTAAGTTTTTGAAATATTTATCTATTTTGGATATTTCGACAAAAGTATATTTAACCTTTGTTTGACTTTCGTTTTCGGCTTGAAGCCCTCCTAGGCGTATCTTACGGGTTAGGCGAAAACAGCTTGAAATAGTATGTTTTAATACACTATTACAGTCACTTTTTTTCATTGGATATCATTCAATTGTTGTAATTTATTAGAAAATGCCAACACAGATTTAAAATAATCATGCATCCATAAAATGTCTGCTAAATAAATAAAGATATTAAAACAAAACTATTGGGTCAAATACAAAATTAATGAAATTTGTGTCTAAAAATTTCCTATTCTTTCGAATGAGATAGTAAACACCGTGAGTAATTTTTTTGGTCAATCCCAATTAGCGCGTTTCTCTGGCTTTATCTATGTACCTATAGTTTAAACTTTTTGAACTGAGCTCTTCCACTTACCTTTAAACACAATGGTCATTCTATCTATACAATCATAGGGCCATGTAATAAACTCATCTTGGCTGAGAGGCCCGTCACAAGATACGTCAAAGTAATCGTCAAGCCATAGAACATTGTCATTTTTGACGCATCTCGAGACAAGCATTAGAGTTGAGATTAGTTTATTAATACGGTCCTTAGTCGGGCGGTTGTAAAATGCGAAAAAAAATTGTTTGCCATTATTCTATTACCGTATTTTGTAGTCTATTGTCTAAAGAAATAGAGTCGATAATCTATGTTAACCTTCGAAGGCGGTTATTATATGCTTTAACTGCGAGCTCGTTGTCAAATTTGTGGTTAATTACACAATGGCTTTGTATTCTTAACTGGATAAGCTCAGTTGAAAAAGTTTAAACTCTTGATATGCACCAATTATAAAAAAAACGTCCAATTAAATTACTTTGACGGCCTTTTTCTTCATTATAACATTAGTTTTCAATACCAATTGGTGACGTCATAAATCCTTAATTTAATTACCTATTACTTACACTTAGATTTTGCAACAACCTTTCAAAAGTAAAAAAAAAACGTTTCAGATCAAAATAACTTTTGCGATAATCACCCCCAAAACCTTAAAATATGTTGACTAGTGAATAAACCACAGTTTTGTCGTTATCCGATTAAAAGCAGTCAAGTCTCACCGCACCCGTTTACTTAAACCAAGTTAACTTGAACTTAGTTTAATACCAAAAGTTGATACTTTGCTATCTCGCGGCGAGGGCGGGTATAGTCAATGGGTAGATCGATCTATGATACTGTGTATTACTCTTCTACCCTCCTAGATAAAGGACGCATGCAATTTCAAAGTCAAAGTAAATTTAACCCTCCATCTTTAGAAATAAGGTCACACATTCACCCGGTTCTATGAGACTTACGCTCTTTTTTCTAAGGACGGCATTATTTAATATATTCACCGCCAAGACGATTACATTACATTACTGGTTTGTTCCACTTTCATAATTTGAAAAATTATACTTAAATATTTCGTCAGCTTCGTACTGTGCCAAAAATTTTACCTAATGCATATAATTTTAAAGCGCATTTAATGCAAGCTGACTTTCCCGAGTTCCACACATGAAACTCATTACAAATTCTATACATTCAGTACAATATGTGCTTTTAAATCAAAATGGTTTTAAACACAATCCAAACTTTCAACCCCAACCGGCATCCCTATTCCGGTGTCCCTGTGTAGGGAGGGGTTCAGGACCTATGATTGATAACCGGAACTTACCGGTTCAACCGACATTACTGTCTGACGCATACCTGTGATATACCGATTTTAGGGGGGGCGGTGGCCTAGTTAAAGCACCGGCATTTTGAGAATTTTTAACTTCTAATTTATACGATTACAAATTTCAAGGCTCTTCCTCGTAAGGCACACGTCAAATTTCGTCAGTTTGAAAAATAATCTTATGTCAGTCACCTAAAGTTAAAAGTCACTTTGACAAATGTCCTATATGTAGGACTTTGGGCTCTTACGAGGTTAATATGCTTGAGCATTTTTAACGTCTACCTTTATGTGCTTCATATTTTAAAAGCTTATTGAACCGTGACATATCCTACGTTAACTTACTTGAAAGCTGTCTAAATTCTAACTGGTATTAAGTTCATATTGCAACAGTGAACATTGTCAGTTACTACATTTTTAACTTTAACGCTCTCATTATCATATAATGGTGTAGTAGAGGTAATACAGAGCTTGGTTGAGATTTATGTGCTTCGCATCCTGCAGGCATTAATTACGATGCCATGATATTTGTGGGGGTTGGAAGAGGGGAGGTTTTAAACGGTTCGGTGTTTACTCCTACAGAAGCAAAGCAAACTGAAAAACTGTTTTCCGTTCAAACACGTGTTAATAAATAAAGAATGGAGAGAAATTGAAAATATCAAGTATAGCAATTGGGAATAAAGTTATACAGTGTGTTACCGGCATGCGGGCATTTATTAAAACTGCCGATAATACTTTGCTTTAGCAATTGTTTGCAAGTATTATCAATCAAAAAATAATTAAAATAACGTCACAATTAAGTTCCTTAGATACTGACCATTTTTAATGTAGTGCAATATGTGCTGCGTGTTCATCGTTATCAGTATCGCTGCTGCTTGGTACAAGGCATGTCGTGGTACGAGGGCAGATCATGATAATCAAAGTAGCCGTCGACTGTCATTTACACTTGTCAAATTGCTGTGCTTTACATTGCTGGCAATTAACATTTTGTTAGAAAGTTACCAAAGCCTGAAAAGTTGTTTGATTATTAATTTAATGTCATAGTTACGTTACAGATATACGTTATTTAAACCTACTTTAAAAAAAGCTAGGGTGCTGGTAACACACTGTATAAAAGAAGGGGACATTTTCAGGACAGCTTGTAGTCTCTTGGCAATGCATATTGTTGAGAGTTGAGAGAGAGAAGAGATTTCCGCTTGTGATATAGGTACAATTTATAAAGCTTTCGTGAAAATGTGCCCCTGATGACCAATACATAAAGTTCACGCAGTTTCTGTTAACTACGTCTTGTACTAACTTCTACCACATTTTTTTTCCCTCAATCGCCCAAAGGTTAGCTGGAAGAGATCCCTTAAAGGGATAAGTTCGCCTTTATACATTCTAATTCTGTAAGTATTGTATTTGATTTTCTGTTTTTTGTACAATAAAGTGTTTACACACATACATACATAAACCACTAAACTTAATGTATGTACTTACCTTATCGTTGCAAAGCGTTTCTTTCAAGATATTTTTGATTATTAGTATCCTACATAAACTTACACCTTCATTCCCAGAGCGGGGTAGGCAGAGCTACAGAATTACCAACAACTCTAAAAACTTGTTGATAGTTCCATAACTACTTTTTGCACTATCAGGCTAAGTTTACCAATGTTGCAAGCCCATCGTCTAACAATACTGCAAGCCTATTATTCCCTTAGTCGCCTCTTACGACATCCACGGGAAGACCGTGGAGTGGCACTATTCTAATCCAGCATTTTTTTTAAATTATGGTTGTTTTTTTATCAAATAGAGCAGAATTTATTTTACACTTGATAACTTCCAAACTAAATTGTGTTGTATTTTTATTCACCTATCTCCTTGTACGGTCACGAGCGTTAATTTCTGACCCATTTCAAGAAAAATATTCTTGAAGTCGTCAATGTCATTAGAGATGTCAAGTCATTTGTAACTTTTAGGAAACTCAACTTTAATGTTGTAGAATGTCAGATTGACTTAGGACCTAAGGTGGTTACGAAATTAAATCTCGTGACTGTACCTACTGTATTTATTCCAGCAATTTCGACTTGATCCGCTTTAATTACATAACTCGGTTTATCTCCCCGCCCCAGTGGCGTGGTGATTGATCGTCCAACGCCTAAGTAATTTCTAGACTTGTTGACTTGATGTTCATTTGAATATTTAGACGATAGCAATTTATACCATACAATTTGACTGTTTTGTTAGAATATGCGAATAATTGGAAGTAGGTAATTCTAGGTAGGTAGTAGGTATTTAATTCTATTTCTGACGATCTCAATGTAACTGCATATAATTTGAGATGTAATGTAATTTATACTGTGTTATATTGAGTAATAAAATCTGAATCTGAATCTGAATCTGGTAGTCATACTTTAAGGCCATTCAGCAGCCCCCTATTTCAACATGGTGAATTGCAAAGTTAGCAAGCCTTCACATCAATGGGATAGAAGCTGCGCTATGTACACTGAAATGTCACGTGTCACCTGTCATTGTCGGATGGTGAAATAGGGTGCGGGTCTTACTTGACAGTCACAAGTTTTGGGTGACCACATAATAAAAGAACTTGATGTAAACAGATCAGTGGGGTTATTATGACATAGCTATGCAGTTCTGTTTACGCTGAGAGAAGAAGACAGAGCTATATAACTGCTATAGCTCTGTCCTTTGCACTCACCGTAAAATGAGCTGCATGTCATAATAGACCCTCAGTATAGTTAAAACAATGTTTTAGGCAATGTTTGTTCTTTGTTTAATAAGCATTACTTATGAGTTTGTAATGACTAGCATCATAATAACTATTTTCATTTTATAATAATCAAAAAATATAAAATATTGAACAAACTTAAACTTAAATGTACTTAAACTAATTAATTATGTAAATGCTATAGAAGGTGAAATAAATAAAAATATATCAGTGGACAATTTCGCACAAATTCACTTAGTCCCTAACGAATGAACCACAGAACGAATGAACGAACGAATGAAATTGACAAGAAAACATTAAATTTTTACCACGTTGATTGACAACAACGATTGGGTTAGATTTATTTACCATATAAAAAAGATGAATATAGCAATAACGTTAATCATATAGCATATAGCAATAACATTAAAACAACAATAGCAGCTAATTAATTATCAATAATAACCAATATCACACAAACACGAGAATATTTTCACATCTATTTGCTTTATTCACTAAAGAAAGCAAAAAAACCTGATTAGCAGCGCAAATCTCCGAACAGACGGACGGGTAATTGAAGTGCTATTGACGTGAAAAAAAACCTGTAGATATCTAATTTCTCGCACAAAGGGGAATTACGTTGCAGTTTCTTATTGTATCGAGAAGATTATCGTGGTTAAGAGTTATGTTAATTCTAGTTAAAATTTTAATAATGCTATTTATTTTCTTTTTATTATTAATAATTTTGCTGTTTCCTTTTGACTGCTTTTGATTTATCAAAACTCTATTAAGTAACCATTATTTTTCGCCTTGTTTGTTATGTGGTGTATCTTATCGTACCTTCCGTAGAACAAGGGCACAATGTACAATATGATTAAAGGGCAATTATGCCGTTGTCCTACCGAAGGTGCGCTATGTAAAAAAATATTTAGTTAAAATTTTTAGGATGTTCTATGCATCCCTTTAACACAAAATCATCTCGTTTATATTAATAATATTTATGACACCACTTTGCACAACCTAAATTTATAGTAGTGGTAATTAATTTCGCCAAAAGCTGCTTTTTACTACTAGTGCTAATTAAACACAAAAAAAACAAATAAAAGTGTGTCATAAAAGGCCACATTCGTTAAATCGTATTTTTATTGAACAGCACACGTCTTCGCCTTAAGCCATTTCGATGATAGACACCGCAATTACTAAAGCATTTTTTATCTATGAAAGATAATTTTCGATAATTGCGTATTAAAATACAATTAATAAACATTAAATCTATAAAAAGAGCTTGTCCAATTATCTTTTATCAGTATCATGAAAAAAACAATAAATAACCTTAAATCTAAAATCTACATTCATTGTACACCATTACTCGTATAATTCAAAATGACGCATTTTAACACCCATAATGTCTACTTACGACTTTTTACGTCTTAACGTCACGAAATTTTTAACCGCTGCCGCTGCCTATAAAGCCCACTCTCCCCAGCCCGTCCTTAACACTAATGTTCCCTAGGACACCGGACGTCATATTCCCGTCAGGATATTTTTTATGACGTTAATAGCGTGCTTGTCCCTAATTCCTGTTTTACGGAAACATACTGCGGACTGACCGGTGCGCCTTATACATCCCCAAGGTGTCGTGTGTGGCGACCTTTAGATTAAATACAAGGGGTAGATTATGTAAATGGTAAAACAGAACGTATTTATAAGAATTAATTAAAATTAAATGTATACAGGGGATAACAAAGTATGTTTTTTATTAAGCGGTAATTTATAATATTTTATTAATGATTTGAATGAAGAAGTAATTTATCTTATCTAAAAGTTACCAATTAGTGTACTGATCATATTATTTGCTTTTGTCAGTGAATTGACATGACTAATAAATTTAATATCAGAGGACATATTGTCACACAAAATTAACTAGCTTCAAACTAAGCTCTAGGCTTGTTCTATGGATACTAGACAACGTTAGACATCCTTGTATAGAGAAATAAAAAGTTATATACAAAGAAATCATCCATGACTTAGAAACAAATACCCGCGCCCATCACACAAATATTTGCCCTAACCAAGAATAGAACCTAGGACCGCCTATAGTTACTCAACCAGGGTAACTACCAACTAGGTTATCCACATCAGGGATGTCACTATACCTACAGAAAGCTATTTTATATCAAAATAATACGTCATTTCCTCCTCAATCTCGAACAGCGGCACAGTTTAAAGTGACGTATCTACACTACACTTACTCTACCGTGTCATCAGGTGTACGCGCCTAGCACATCCCGTAATCACCGGCACAGGTGCGCACTTAGCGTTTAATGCTAGCCCGGCACACGTCTACGCTACAACATATCTATGCGAAGTCGTCCAGGCATAACTTAGTGGCGGGCGAAAAGCGAGAAGCAGAAAGCCTGTATTCTACGCGGTAAAAGGATATTGCTTTTGACATGTTTCCATATTGTCAAGGTTTAGCTTTTATTTACTGGATAGTAATCGCGGTAAAAAAAAGCATAACACGTCAAATGCAATATCGTTTTACCCTGTGGAATATTGTAAAAAGGAAAGGATAAAAAGTGAAACGTGTTTCTTTTTTAATTTAAAGCAACAAAAAAAAAAATTGACGACGCACTGGCCTAGTTGGTAAGGGCAGATATTAGTGTGATGAGCGCGAATATTTGTTCCTGAGTTATGGATGTTTTCTATATATTTAAGTATATATTTCTCTATATAAGTATTTATATCGTTGTCTAGTACCCATAATACAAGCCTTGAGCTTAGTTTGGGACTAGGTCAATTGGTGTGACATTGTCGCCTGATATTTATTTACTTATTTTATTTAAATAGCCCTGAGTCCGTAGTTAAAAAAAAAAAAACTGTCGCAACAACAGACAATATATAGATCTAGCCACAGTTTCAAAAAAATATGTTAACACCTGTAAGTAAAAATCAACCTCTTTGTCCTACATAATGCCGACTTCAATACAAGGGTCATTATTTGAGCGTTTGTTCCGAATCACTTTCGTGGTCACATTTTTGTAGAAGTGGCTGCAGATTTCGATTTCGTTTCTGGTTAGGTATCTAAGTTTACCGGACGTCTAATAAATATCCAAAAACGGCGTCAATATATACGCCCAATTCTTCAAAAATATGTCCACAAAAGTGAGGCGGTTGAAACGCTCGAATAATGACCCAACTTCCATCGCCTTGAGCCGCCCAGCGAGCTTTATTATGCATGAACTACATGAGATTGAAACTCCCAATTCGCTTGTCAATACATATATTACCGAAGATACTGTTATCTCGAATCCAGCAACGGTAGCTTCTAACGGGACAGTGCAATATTGACCCGTAACGGTCGTACCCTTCGGTGTATTCCTTTATAAATTGCCTTGTATCGAGGGTAATTACCTATGACAGCCAGTGTAATATAATATGTATGTACGTGCTTGGAAAGGTGAGAGCTAGAGAATTATGTTTGTAGGTTCCAGTAGAACTGAGATGCATTCTATGTTGGATAGGGACTAAAAATCGTTCAAAATGTAGGTACCTATGGAATGAGACCATTCAATTCATCACCATCACCATCGTAGTGTATGGCATTCGTCTTGCATGGATCAAAGCTCGATGTCCAGTAATTCATCCAGGTTTTTTTTTATGGCGTGTAGATCAATCCAAATGCAATTTTACGGTCGCAATCTCAAGACTGCAATCTTACGATGGCAGTCTTAATACTGCAATATTACGATGGTAATCTCAAGCCTGCAATCTTACGATTGTAATCTCAGGACTGCAATATTACGATGGCAATCTCAAGCCTGCAATCTTAGGATGGCAATCTCAAGACTGCAATATTACGATGAAAATTTCAAAACCGCAATATTACTATGACAATCTCAAGAATGCTACCTTACAATAGCAATCTCAAGACTGCAATCTTACGATGGCAATCAGGACTGCAATATTACGATGGTAATCTTAAGACTGGAATCTTAAGATGGCAATCTCAAGACTGCAATCTTACGATGGCCATCTCAAGACTAAAATCTTACGATAGCAATCTGAAGACTGTGCAATCTTACGATGGTAATCTCAAGACTGTAATCTTACAATGGCAATCTCAAAACTGTTATCTTACGATGGTAATCTCAAGACTGCAATATCACATAAGCGACTGCACATAGGTAAATATAGTACCATGTTTTTTTACAAACCAAGCACTTATCTCCTGCGGAAGGGAAGATAAGATGATAGTAGCGATCCGGACGGACCCTGAACAAGAACGTCAATCTTTTATATCGTGGTTTCGATCTTTAACAACTTCCGCAGTGCGCATTTATTATATATTTTTACTGGTAGAGCAAAAGTCAAAAGTTGAAGTTTTCAGCAATTTAGAAAAATACTCTAAGGGCCTGTTTCACAATCGACAAGTAAATTTATCTGTCACATAAAGTTGTCTCTCTCCTTGTCTATTTTCAAGTGTACGACAAAGAAAGGGCTAAACTTATCCGTCAAATATCCTTTACTTGTCGATTGTGAAACAGGCGGTAAATATACTATAAATATTTTAGTTAGGCAGTTACACATTTCGAGAGGACATCAAAAACAGCCGGTAGCCTTAAACATAATTAGCCAACTGCAATTGAAAACATTTTTTTAAATTAAAGCATCCGCTAATCAATCAGAAGGATGTGTCTAATAATTAAAGTTAAATCAAATCCGAAAGCTTTAAATCTTGAAAGCAATTCCCAAACTAAAGCTAAACCACCCCGAAACTGACTGAAAGTCAAACTTAAACTAAGAAGCTGTTTAATATAAGCTTATGAGGTTCCTTCAAAAAGTTCGATTCAGAAGCTCCGTCAAAATATCAAGCACAATGCAAGAAAACTTTTATTGCCGAAATTTAAACACCCCTCAAAAGTAATAGGGAAAGTTCTGGTTTATAAAGCTCCCGTTAATCATAAGTTCCAATTCTGAAAAAGCTTAAAGCGTCTGGTATTAACACGTGCTAAAATACACCGTGTGAACTTCTAACCTTGGTGATATCTTTGAATCTACATTTATATTATTAAAATATCCAGATTGCTAACGTATTGCCAACCGTGAGGACTAAGACATCATAAGCATAACAGTATACTATCTTGGCAGCAGGTTGTCTTCTCCCCAACGGAACACAACAGTGCGAATGGTGCTTGGCGGTAGATCAAAGGATGAGGTAGTCATCCGGACGAACCCGCGCAAGGTCCTACCAAAAGGTCCCGCAAAATTTCTACTCTACACATCTATTTAATTAACAAATTGATTGCGTTGAACAACATTGCAGCAACCTATACTGCCCTCCTAAATAAAAAGTACGCATGTGCAATGTGATAATCAAACTAAGTTTAACCCTCCATCTTAAGAAATAAGGTCACTAATACAATGAGGTTCTATGAGACATACGCCCTTTTTCCTAAGGAGGGCAGTATACTCTTACCGCCTTGCTTATAAACGTGGAATAACCGTGGAGTAGCAAAACCATGCTTTGTCCTTATCTGTTATTGTGACATTTGAATTTGAACGACAAGGACAAAGAAACTTATTAAAATAAAATAAATAATAAATAAAGACAAACAATAACAAACGAAAGGACGAAGCATGGTTTAGCTACCCCATATTTATAAGTAAGGCTGATAGAGATACTTTTAGTATAGATGAATTAGTGAGAGCGTGGATTTGCATATGTAGTGGTATTGTGTGTGTATAGGCAAGACAAAGCGAGAGAAAAATACTTAAAGTACTTCTCTCTCTCTTTCATACATACATACATAAACTCACGCCTTTATTCCCAGAGTGGGGTAGGCAGAGCTACAGAATTTCCAACAACTACTTAAGTATAAAAACTTTTTGATAATTCTGTAACCACATTTTGCACACTTAGGCGAAGATGTTTAGATGTTCTCTCTCTCTTTCTCTTGCTTATAAACACAATACCACTACAAATGCAATGCCACGCTCTCGCTAATTCATGTATAATAATGAACATTCATCGCAAGTAAAATTTGTCAAAAGAAACCACAATGTAATCAGAATTGGAACAGTTCAGGAACATATTTTTAAAGCAACTGCGGAGTCTGAGGCAACTGCAGCAATTCCACTGACCGTTAGCACGTAAATCCCAAAACTTGCCCAGACATCTAGCCTCTCTGTCCCCCTAACGCGAAGTCCACCTTCCCTCTCTCTCCAGGAAACTTCCACGTAACAAAGAAACTGTGAACATTTAAACTCGAAAGCATTATCTTGAGCTTGTACTTTTAAATTTTTACAACGGCCATGATGGATGGCTTCGTTTTAAAATTTAGTTTTGGAACTAATTTCATGGAGGATCTCTCTGGAAGTTTTAGCGTTTCGTGTGTTGGTGGGGATTTATGAAGATTTCGTGTAAGGTGAAATGGGATGTAGTTTCCAAGAATATTTTCTCCGTAGGTGGAAATATTTTTGTCGAAGAAAATAAATTACTTACTTATTTTTGAAGTTATGCATAGCCGTGTTTAAAAATATGCTGTCGCGACCACTAAAAGATTTCTCGTAAAAATATTCGAATCATAGAAGCTAACATCCTATTTACCCTTAGGTACCAAAACATGACGTAAATATTACGGCATAAGAAAGCTTCTTTACCGGTCCAGAATATGGTTTTAACTTTTCTATAATTATGTTAATAATTGTGCAACTAAATTAATTGGTACTGACTTGATGTATGAATGTGGAAGCAGCTAAAGTGATTTGCCAGGATCGTAGCAGGGTGGAAAGAAGTGGTCTCTGCCTACCCTTCTGAGAAACAGGCGTGATTTAATGTATGTATGTATGTATGTAGATATTAAGTTTTAGAATTATGAATTACCTATTTTTACCCAAGGGGGGGCAAGGTGAAAATCAAAGCAGCGTTCGTTGTCAGCATCATTAAAACCTGAACTAATCAACAGATTGAAAAGTTAAAACTAAATTCTGAATCGATAAGAAGAGGGCTTTAATATTTACTTCAAGTCTTGGGACACCATGTAGGTACTTATTAGTTTCTTCTAATTTGAAAGTTAGTGGTATTATACCGTAGATATCTATAATTTTTTTTTATCATTATTACCATTGACCAAATAATATTTAACCTACTTTTTACCTTTCCTTCGACGACGTTTAAAATATAAAAAATGAAAATTATCAACTAATCCAAGATGAAAATACCTTTAGAACTTTGTTCTAAGCCACAATAGGAATAGAAACGTTCGGAAATAGAGCTGTCCCCGAAGACCACCGCAGATGCACCGCGAGCAGGTGACGACGACCGCTCCTGGTTTAACTTCGGAAGCGATTTGATCTCACTTCCGAACTTGTTTGCAGATTTTATTACTCTTTGTGCGGAACTTGGGCACCCTGTATAAACAACAGCTTTAGAAGAGCAACAACAAATATTTACAAACGAAATTTAGGTTTAGGTTAGAATAGAATGCGAGTTTTCCAGAAGTTTCCGGTTTATTAGAAACTAGCTGGTACCCGCGTCTCCATCCGCGTTAAAGTCGTTTATGGCTGTTATTTTAAAAACTGTCAAAATTCCCGTGATAAAAAGTAGTCGATATTTAAGCAATATCCGTGGCAAAATTCGCATATTGTGATGTAGGTTTGGAGTAGGAGTATGGAAGGATGGATGGATAAAAGTATACTCTACACCAATTGACTTCTCTTACTTAGTAAAAAAAATTAAATAACCTCAAAATGCATAATTTTTGGCTAAAACGGCCGTTTTCTGCTGATTAAAGCAACTAGAGACCACATTTTGCACACCATTGTTTCATGAAAGGTTTATTTTAAACAAAATGTTATTTTAGGCGAAAACGGAGCATTTTGAGGTTATAACAGTATTAATAGTTAAAAATAATTTGAAATATTACATAGGGTAAAGATTAGAAACATGAGGGAAAGTATTTTTATACAGGTATACCTTTTAATCAACCCGCTATTACGAATCTTCAATTTGCATCTGCTTAATACTAGGTGGCGCAAAAGTCATCACCCTCTTGAAAGGCGCTATAATTAAAAAAAATGGCGGCACACGTCAGTTTTGCTTGGACATTTACGAAGTAAATAGGTACAAAATACACGTCAAGTAGATAATATGTAATACGATACTCCCCAAGAACGCGAAACTAAATGTTTCCGGGTTGCCTAATCTCTCCTTTTGGTAATTTGGTAAATCGCCCGATTGAACAGTTCCAGACTTCTTTTTGTAGGATGTCTTGAAGTTCCGAGTCTATGTCAACAAGTCTCAGACTTTTCAAGCCCTCGAAAAGAATATCTGTCAAGAATGCCAGACCCTTTCGCCGGAAGTTCTGGTAAGAGTCATGGAAAATGCTATAAATCGGATCATGGTCGACAATTTTGGCAATGGCCACTAGGCCATCCAATAAACACAATCCAAAAGGAGAACTAACGATTTTCTTTTACAAAAATACAGCTAAAGAACATCGGTGATAACTTTTGCGCCACACTGCATAAACATATTAAGACTGCACCGAGCAAGCGTCGAGGGTCCAGTGGCGCCCTCATTACTATTATTGTGTTTTCTAATTAACAAAATGCAATCAGATGACACGTTTTTGTAGCGCAAGTAAAAACACAATTTATGGGATACGTAACAAACTTTAATAACAATTATCCTTTAAGTAGTCAGTTTAACGGGAAAAGGTGGCCACTTTTTTCCGTTAAGTTTATAACTCGAAGGTGAACGGTTATTAAATTATGTGATATACCCTATAAGTTGTGTTTTCATTTGTAGTACAAAAACCTACCGACCAATTTCAAGAAAATACTTTAGTTTATTAGAAAACACAATAATAGCAATGAGGGCGCCACTGTACATCCGGCGTACGCTCGGCGCAGTCTTAAATAAGCATAACAACCACGTCTCAGAGGCGGAGCAAACAGAACAAATAACTCGAATCTAACTTATAATAATACATTAACAATACTAAGTCAAAGGGTCGGAGTTGTAATTGTTGTCGCAACTTAGATTGAGTCTTACAAGTTGGGGGAGGTATTGACGCCTCCATGGAAATAGGGCAAAAAGTAACTAAAGTAGTAGTTTACTACTACGGAGGTGCTTTTGGAAGTGTAGGGGGGAGAATTTATAGGTCTTTTTACTTACATACATACATACATTAAATCACGCCTGTTTCCCAGAGGGGTAGGCAGAGACCACTTCTTTCCACTTGCTACGATCTTGACAAATTTCTTTTGCTTCTTCCACATTCATACATCGAGTCATGCACGCACGTCGGTTTCGGGTACTTAAGATTCGGCCCTTTTCCAGTATTTCTCCGATTTGACTCGAAAAAGTACGCCTAGGGCGGCCCCTTCCGACCCGTCCACTCACTTTCGATCTGTATAATATCTCTTTCGTCAATCTTCTTTCATCCATTTGTAAGTCTGATGACAAGGACCAATGCTGGACACTTGATTCTTATTTTACAGAACATAACATAAGGGTTACTTTTTGTATGGAGATCCGTACAAATTTGTCAAATTGTACGCTTGTAAAGTTTTGTGGGTTAGGGGCCAGGTGGCCTGTGTGCTCGTTTGTCTACTCGATGACATAAAAAAAATAAAAAAAAAGGGTTATTTAACATTTTGTAACATTCCTACCAATAGTGCCGTCACACTATGATGTATTATTTGTGTGTGTTATTTGTCTGTTCGGCCAAATGTATTTATTTCTTCGAGGTTTCATTTGTGTATTGTACAGTTAACAACACATGCATAGTGAGCTGGGCCTATATTCGAAAGTTCAGGTTTCGTTACAATGTAATGTATTGTAAGACCATAAAGTAGCGTAGGTAGGGGAGGCCGGGGCTTGTTTTAACGGGGGTAAGTATTAACACGTCAATAGAGGCTAAAATACTGGAATCCAAATCATGATTTTTTCAAATTCTATCGCGGTTTATGATGCCAAACACGTTGTGACCAATCAGTTGTCAGCAGGATTCCAAACAGAAAAGTTCTGCACCACGCCGACTTTTTGCAGGTAAATGGACTTTTTTACGATTGCAATTTTTTGATTAACTCATAAAATATTGCTGCATTCAAATAACTACTTGTATTAAATAAAGATAATTTGATTAAGTAACGGTAATAGTTGTTATTATTATGTTATTTCTTTGCTTTAATTTTGAATATTTTTTTTTCCGTTGTGGGTATCTCCGGGGCTAGTATTAACAAACCAGGTGGGGTAAATATTAACGACAAATTATGACCACTGTGTGTGTATTAGTTTTTAATCATTAGATTTTTATATAATTGTTGGTTATTATGTAACAATCATATAAGGCTTGTCCTAAAGACTGACTAATTGTATTAAGATGCCTTTATGTGAAAAATATTCACATTTAATTAAGTGGTATGTGTGCAATTTACCATAAATTGGATGCAGTTGAGGGAGATAGATTGAATTCCATTTATATGTCATATCCCAAGGATTTTTTAACTGGGTATTATCTGATTGATATTGATTGATTATATAAAAATAAAACTGGATCTATACCCTGATGTTTTATTTGATATTTCACATGATTTCATGCTTCGTTATTTCTTACCCCGCCTGTTATCACATGCCCCAGCCTTGTTAATTCTAGCCCCGGGCCCAAGGTTTGTATTAACAACGGACTTTTTAAAAAAATACCTAATTTCTAGAAAAACCATGGTATATATAACGTTTATTTGTTTTTCATATAATAGCTAAATAACTACAGATTACATGGATATGAGAACAAGACACGTACGTTCTGTAATTTTAAAACTACAGCTAATAGTTTGAAAAGTGTTAGATTATGCCCCGGCCTCCCCTATCTACACTGAAAAACCGAATGGGTTGATTTTACTAAATTTTAGGACCTACCCATGAGTTTCGTTGAGGTAACACCTAACCTTAGTAAAAAAAAAACACATTGAAAAGGTTACTTCAACCTTTTTAGTGGTTAACTCAACCAAACTCACGTGTAGGTTCTATTTTAACCATAAAACTTAGTAAAATGAACCCATTTGGTTTTTCAGTGTAAGTTACCGCTGGGGTGAGAACTTCGTCCCTAGGCCACTTCGCTCTTTATTCATGTTTTCACATTTATGCAAACGTGATTTAGCTGTACTCTTTAACAAAACAGAGGTCATATAAAGTACTTTATCCTGACAAGTTCCAGGCAGTGAAAAGGACAAATATAACTTATATAACTTTATTTCTTTTTTCTAAATGGCACATGGCAGGTTTTTACGTCTAATATGGCCTGAATATGGCTTCGAAAATTAACCAAAGTACCAGGGCCAGATAAACGAAAACATGTGAGTAAAACTTTATTATACAAGCAGAACACAATTTCCGATGTAAAGCGATGTACGAACATAAATTAACTCCTGCAACGAATGTGCTGACCGCCTAAATAATGGAGTAGATCGTAGATGGTTGGAGTTTGTTTGTACCTAGTTTGGAGAGTCCTCTGTGAGAAAATAGTAGGTACCTAATATATCAAAAAGTTTAGTTGTAAGTGTGCTTGAACAGAATGTTATGTTTAAGGATTTATGAGTTTCTGAGGTTTTTAGAATGTGTTTTAGTCAAACACTTATTGATTCAAGAAAAAAAAAAAGAAATCTTTATAAGCACATGTGTGGGTGATACTTTCATCTGTAGAGCCCGCATGGGGATTATGACCAAATTTACTCTTTAAATACAGGGAAGGATTGTTCTTCAATCAAACGTAACAAATAAGTAGATTTTGTTATATACAAAGCTAAAAGTACAGAAACTCTTGAAGACACCAAAATAAATTAATTTCAAATAATTCAAAGCGTGGTTGTTACACCTTGTGAATGGTTTGTTTAACCTCTTTTTAAGCAAATAAAGAAATTTTGATTTTGATTTGATTTTAGTCATTGTAACCCTGTCCCCAAGAAGCCACGACATCGAGTAAATGACAAGCACAGAGGCATTCCATTTTAGTCCTTAGAGTTGGCCAAACATATGCAGTCTTGAATATGCTAATGTTTATGAGTCTCACAGTTTACTAATAATCAATTGGTCTGTGTTCTCGTATGCCTTCTCTGCGTTTTAAAAGTAATTTAATACGATTCAACAATCGACAATACCCCGAAAATACCCTCTTTACTTAGTCTTCTCAACCTTGTTAGATAATTGCAAAGTTGGTCAACTGTCAACGACTTGTCCGAACTTGTCCAAGTCGCAACTGTCCCCTCTGTCCCTCCTCGTCTGTGGCAGCCGTCCACGAACTATCACAGCCTCGTTACGACCAGATTAATATTTCGACCCGGTAAATACGTTAAGCGTCTGGACGGTCAAATTGTGGAAGTTGGCAACCCTGGGGGGGGGCAGTTTAAAAATGGAATGGGTTGTTAAGCAGATCGGGTGATTGGGTATGAATAGGGTAGAGCACCGAAAGGCTTCAACATTAAGTAGCAGTGGCGCAACTAAGTGTATGTATGTATGTATGTAAACACTTTATTGTACAAACAAGAGATAACAATTATAAAATAGACAAAAATATAACTGGGATGTACAAAGGCGAACGTATCCCTTTAAGGGATCTCTTCCAGAAATTACTTTTACCGCCTGTTTCACAATCGACAAGTAAAGGATATTTGACGGATAAGTTTAGCCCTTTCTTTGTCGTACACTTGAAAATAGACAAGGACAGAGACAACTTTATGTGACAGATAAATTTACTTGTCGATTGTGAAACAGGCCCTTAGTGTTGTACTTATTTGGCTATTCGTTGTAAATTAATTATTTCTCAATCGCTCAAAGGTTAACTGGAAGAGATCCCTTAAAGGGATAAGTTCGCCTTTTTACATCCCTGTTATAATGTTTGTCTATTTTATCATTTAACAATGATCTCTTGTTTGTACAATAAAGTGTTAACATACATAATCTACACAACGTCACCAAGCATCAGACAAAAAACTAAAACCTCTTTGTTCTTACACGTACCTGATCATAACTAGAAAACTTATAAAACTTCCAACAACTCCATAAAACCGTTCCAAAACCACCAAAGCTTAAAACAAACCGACAACTTTATTAAATCCGCTAACAACTCGGACGTAACGTAACGTGTCCGCGCCGAATTAATTCACTGGTGAATCGCCACCTATGACCAGCTGACAACGGCATCTATGAAATTTAATTAATAAACGTTGATCGGACATAGCGCAGGGCAGCGTAGTCGGTTTATTTTTTAAACGCTTGGATTATTTTTTAATTCGTTTTACATTGCTAACCTAATTATAAATATAATTATAAAGAAGCTTTTCGATTTTTCTGAGCCATATTTTTATTATACTTTTGCATTTGCTTTTGGTTTCTTTTTAATAAATAACAATGCACTGTATCAATGTGTTAAAATAAATTAATTTAGCCTCTTATTCGTAAACACGCAATAGTTCAAGTGACTGTGCTTGAAATAAGATCTTTACTTATCTGTCATTATCACATTTGAATTTGACAGAAAGGAACAAAGAATACTTTAACTAAAGTTGGTTTATTGTGCGATTATAAAAAGGGGGATAGGCTTAAAAATGTTAAAGTAAACAATAAAAGAGAGTTTTTACATAAATAGCCTGTAACCTGTAAACGTAATATTTGAAGCATTTTAGGCCGTAGGTACACCAAATATACATGTATTGAAAACGTAAATTAATTCAAGTTCCAATCATATTTAAAAATAACTCCAATTAATTTGCAAACTGGGTGGAATTTCGAAATTAACTTTTTTGGTATTTCTGCCAAAGTATTTGATAAATTTGAGTAACATTTTAAAATATTTTAAAAGGGTTTTGTGAAGGATTTACCTACAGCTTTTTATGGACGAGCGCGTTTTAAGCTACCTCATTGAGAATCCACGCCATATAAAGTCGTAATACAGTCGGCCAAAAATGTATTCTTCCGCCCTACGGTTGAAGTTCATATACATACATACATTCACGCCTTAACCCTCAATTGAGCAAAAATAAAAAAGTCGGGAATTAAAACCCTTTTTGATTTTCAATTAGCAAAAAAAAAACACAATCCAAACAAAAAAAGCGTACATTATGGTATGTACAATATTCTGGACAGTCCCAAATTAAGGGTTCCCAGAGTGGGGCAGGCAGAGCTACAGAATTACCAACAACTCTAAAAACTTGTTGATAATTCTATAACCACATTTTTCACAATTAGGCTAAGATGTTTACCAGCGTATTAGTGACAGGTTGCAAGCCCATCGCCTAACAGTACTACTATTGGTGTTAAAACGTATTTGTCTACAAAACATGAAAATACTGCAAAAGTAATCATCAAGAGGGAAATTAAAATTTAAATCGACCAAGGAGAAGCATTTTAAACTGCTAATTAGATATTCGATTTGCTCTGCGACGTCATGTAACATGTCGTGTCGACAACAAATCTTTGTTGGCTTATATATTGGTTATTTTTGTAGTTATTCAAGAAATTTTTCTCAAATGTTTTTAACATGAATCAGATTTTGTTGAAGCTGTAAAAAACGTCATGAATATCCCCTATTGTATGTAGCAGAGCTTTAGCCTTTACCTATAGTAGCTACAGTAGTTTCACCTTTCAGATATCAGATGCAGGCCTCATATGGCTCGACAGAACTCGCACGGGAGAGTACCGCCAA
The DNA here is from genome assembly GCA_963966035.1 of Acleris laterana. NCBI lineage: Eukaryota > Metazoa > Arthropoda > Insecta > Lepidoptera > Tortricidae > Acleris > Acleris laterana. The sequence continues at coordinate 12,111,705 of OZ014462.1, read as the reverse complement.
GTTCTTGAGAAAGAAAAGTTAAATATAGACAAGACAGGAGTGCAAAAGAACTGTGTTTGACAAAGCTTGTTCTGTCAATATTAATAAATTAACAATTATGTGTCATCGAAACATTATAATGATAATAATAGATATCAGTCAAAATACAAATTGGCTTAAAAGACTACTATAGAATTATTTATATCTCCATGTCGTGACGCCATCATTGTGAAGTTCTATGATGGCTCAACCATTAAAGTACCTTATTAGGCAACTTTATTTTAAATTGTCAAGCTCAAAAAAATGGTTACTAGTAGACATTCTTTTATTTCCACGAGAGCAAATAAATCACATTAATAATTATCAATTTCTTTGTTCCCACCACAATTTAACAAGAACTTGGCCGTGTTTTAAAAGCTGAACATCATCCTAGCCACCTCCAGCCATCAATAATTAATATACAAACTATGTACCAGTACATAAAGCCGCAAATTCCTACTGCAAATATAATATAACATATTCTATGTAAATAATCCGTCGGGCGTCGAACATTCTGTTTCCTGTTCGGTTCCCGGTATTCCTGTTATTTCGCTAAACAATTTACATCGATATGTAAAATATTTTGTTTGTATGTTAGCTTACAGATTCTGATATCAATCATTGAATTGCTTGTTTAATTAAAAGTCAACAGCAATATTGATTTTACTAATACCAACTATAACTAGGGTATAGTGGTTTTTTTTTTACGGTTCAGTGAGATATATCCATCATTGCTCCTCTAACCGCATTAGTTTACTTATAAATTGAACGATACTTACTGAACGAATGTCGTGTGATTGCATGTTAAAGCATTACTTATTATGAATGTGATAATTATAAGGAATAAGGACAGTTAACCCTGACCCACCGTGATACAGTGCAAATTAGTACGGGGGTCAGTTGACACTTACTTTTGGTTTTCACCATATAAATAATAATTGAAAATGTAAGTAGCAATGTGTAGTTTTTCTTGCGAAAAAAAATTATTTTATTTTTTATTTATTTTATTTTATATTATACTAGCATGTGCACGCGACTTTATCTGCATTGATCATCCCACGGAAACAGTGTTTCTTTTATAATGGAACCTATGTGTTATAAGATTATCAGGGTAAAAGCTATCTCCAATCCAAAACCTTTCAGCCGTTTAAGCGTGAAGGAGAAACAAACACACTACTCACACACACACTCACAAACATTCGCAATTATAATATTAGTGTTGACAGTAGAGAATAAGTATTGATAAGTAGTTAGTACCCTTTGTAAGTTTGTATAATAAGTAGCACCCTTTGGCTACGGAACGCTAAAAACCAAACGTAATATGTAACTCAACACTAGCAATATAACCTACCAGCGATAACGTTATCAGCTGCAATAATATAACGTTACAGCCTGTGTGGTCTCTAATCGGATTACGAGAACAATTCCACTTAACAGAGGAAGTGTCACATGTCCATGAATACTTATGCAATTGCACTTATGGTTTAACTTTGTGCTTTTGTATAGAAATAAAAAAGCCGAGTAAAAAATAGAAAAAGAAACATTGGAAAATGTTTCGATGGAAATTTCCATTATATGAATATCATTTTTTTTATCCTAATTTAAAATCAAATAGTGTTTGAATTCACAACTTTTTAATTTTTATATAATTAAGGGTTCACTTTTTCGAAAGATTGACAGATACTAAATAATATCTTTAGATATACGGAATCATATAGATTGATAGGAATAGCCACCATTAGCTTTTATACGAGTAATTATTATAATATAATGGTTTTTACACATCTCTTGTAAATCAAGCGAGATGAATTGGTTTCACTAGCAACAGTGTTCGCATTGTTGTGTTCCTGTGTGGGGATAACACAACCAGTGAATTTACTAGAATAGGGGCATTCCATTTTGTCCCTAGGGTTGGCAACGCAGTTAATTGCAGTCTCGAGATTATAGTGAGATGTATGTATGTATGTATGTAAACACTTTATTGTTCAAAAAACAGAAAATCAAATACTATATTTACAGAATTCGGATGTACAAAGTCGAACTTATCCCTTTAAAGGATCTAATGGATTGATTGAGATTGTAGAGAGAGTGTGAGAATGCAAATGTTTATGGGTCTCAGATCCTTACTATCAGGGCATTTCTCTTTTTTTTTGCCACTGTTAGTGACACCTCCAGATTTAAAAAAAAAATGGCAGACAGGTAGAGACCATCGAACTATGCAATAATTAAATAATATTGTAATGTGTCCCAAAATATTGGTATGGAAAGTTCCTTTTGTGTTACCGATATTCATACATTTTTGGTAACACAAAAGGAACTTTCCATACAAATATTTTGGGACACATTACAATATTATTTAATTATTGCATAGTTCGATGGTCTCTACCTGTCTGCCATTTTTTTTGAAAATCTGGAGGTGTCACTAACAGTGGCAAAAAAAAAGAGAAATGCTCATCAGGTGTCCTGCGTTTTCCTGTTCTTCATCATTAAAAAAACCTAATTAGTTTGAATTGTATGTAAAATCAGGCCAATCATCCACCACAGAACTGTCGTAATAAGTGTCAAAGCAATCTACACTATATCTACACTAATATTATTAAGAGGAAAAATTTGTATTTTTGTATGTGTATATGTTTATAATGAATAAACTCAAAAACTAATGAGCCAATTTAAAAAATTATTTCACCATTGGAAAGCTACATTCACCCTGAGAGACATAGGCTATGTTTTTTTCTGCGTGGACGGAGTCGAGTGCAACAGCTAGTTGTTTATAATGTCACTGTGACACCGTTCTATGTTGGGTCACGGTTCCATTGGGCTGACAGTACATACGTTTTTTTTTAATTAGAAATAGTAACACTGTGCAACGCGATTCGCTTCTCTTGAAACTGATTCATAGACATTCAGTGCCAATGCTTTAATTTGGCTACATATTGTATGAACATTTTGCCACGGCTAATGTAACGTTCTTAGAAGAATGTACAGCATTGAGTTTCAATTGTTTTGGCGTTGTTTATCCATTGTGCAAGTAATTTGATTGTATGTTATGTTAATGCAAGAGGTTCCGGTTTATTGAAATATAGCTTCTGATTACGCCGCGTGTGGACTTCTAAGTACGTTTTGAAATGTAGCAATTATGTACAGTCAACAAACTAAATTCGTATGAAGACATTACATAACCTCATTTCGTTGAAATAAGGTGGAAGCGCTGATTCATGTTTTTCTGTACCTACAACTATAAATAATGAATTAATTAATGATATTTATTTTTTAAAGTAAATCACAGCATTGCGTGTTGTCAAAGTAAGACAAGTCAAAAATATACACAAATTTTAATATAATCAAAAATAGAAATAAGAAGTCAGAATAACAATAATAACACAATAACAATACAGAACTAAGGAGTTATCACCGTTAAAGATTTTTTAAAATAAATAAGGTAATAAAGTCAAAACATCAGAAACAATAAAAACAAAAATAGGGTAAATTGCCTATTACTGGCCACCCTCCGGTAACTGGCCACTTTGCAATAAAATGTGTAAAGCAAGAGATTTGCTCACATTTTTGCGATTAAACTAGAGTACCTAGACCCTGAGTTATTACCCGGAGTACTGTCCAAGTATCTTTACTAACAGCGTCAGTAAGAAATTTGATGGCTAGTAACTAAATGACACTCTAAAGTGGCCAGTTATTGACGACTTATCCTATTCAATCACATTATAAAGCGACAGATAATTCCAAGTTTCTGTATTTATAATCCTTGCCCGCAAGTCGTCAATTGTTATTCTTCGTTGTAATTGTCACATATTTACCCACACATACACACGAAAGACTAACCTATTGAGTAACACGTGAGTGTTATTTGTACGAGTGCGGAAGTGAAGTGAGGATATGTTCCCGTTTCACATCCGCGCTTAATGTTGTGGAAATGTAGAGGCTAAGTTAGAAATGTTTCTAGGGATGGGACGAGTTCTCAACTCACATCCATATTTTTGCTTTTAGCTTTTGCAAAGGCTTCAAGTATGAAGAACCCTTTTACTATTATTAATAATCTCAGGACATAATAAATGTCAGGCTGCAATCTCACACAAATTGTTCTAGTCCGAAACTTAGCTCTAGGCTTATTACTACAGGTAATAGACACCGATAAACTAATTTATATAGAAAAATACATACTTAAAGACATAAAGAACATCAAAGATTCAAAAACAAATACTCGTGCTCATTAGACAAATATCTGTCATTACCATGATTTGAACCTGAGGCCGCTAGCAACCTAGACAAGGTCTCAACTAACTACGCTAAAGTGTCGTCAAAATTGCCAGTAGCTAGATATATAAGTGGTATAGTAAGAATTTCATGTTATAATTTAGGAAGAGGTTGATTGATGATTCACGATCTTTTATGCAATTACCAACCGTCTTACGAACACAAGAAGCGGTTCGAATGTTCAGGGCTCCTCACTATGTTTTTCCTTCACTATATGAGCATTATATGAGCATTGGGTAATACACTTAAATTAGAAAAAATAATTGGTACATGGTGACTGCGGAGGTTCAAACTATACCCTACGATGACGAGTCAACCCCTAAAGCCACCAGGCCACCGACGCAAAGACATCCGGCACCGACATCCATTTCCACATCCACATCCACGTTTCCCCTCCCTCCGCACCTGGCTCGACATTAACGATAAAATTATGAAATATGGCGGCTGCAAGCCCGACAGTGGCCCATGAATCACTGCGCTTTCTCGGATTAGTGCTCGCAAAGAATTCATATTGTTTTTATAACGCTAAATATAAGGCAGGTTTAAAACTGCACTCTTTACCCATAAACAAACAGATAGATGACATAAGTTTACCATGTGTATCTGTGTGGTGTCGTAGCACTCAAACGAAAGACCCGATATTTATCAAGTATTCCTAAATAGAAAGAAAAAATATGGATATTTTAAATGACTCCAAATATCTAGTAGTTCTGCGACCCCCCCCCCCCCCCCGCCGTAACAATGTCAGGTGACAGGTGACAATTCAGTATACACTGCCAAGTTAACAAGCTTTCACATCAGTGAGATTCATATCAACTGCTCTATGTACACTGAAATGTCACATGTCACCTGTCGTTGTCAAGATGGTGAAATAGAGGGCTCGTCATTTTGAAAACTAGTCATTTTGCAATTTGCAGTGTGGTTCGTAGCTAAGTTAGATGAAAACCGGTTGGGATCTTTTCTATGAAGTATGTATTTGTCTATGTAAGTATGTTTATGGTTACCTAGTACCCACAGTACAAGCCCAGAGCTTAGGTTGCGTGAAATGGTCCATTTATATTTATTTATTTATTTTTAATCCATACTTAATATTACAAACGTGAACGTAACTTTGCCTGTCTGATTTTTACGTTTTCACGCTTAACCACTGAACTAACTACGGAATTTGATTTGATGATAGTTGAAATTCCGAAAAACGACATAGGGTATTTTTTACCAGCGGGAAGTCACGGGAAACGACTAGTAATAGATATTATACATGGGAAATCATCTTTGTCTGTCAGTCCGTCTGTTTGTTAAGGCTTCAGAGTTAAACAGCTAGGCCATAATACATAAACTCACGCCTTTATTCCCAGAGTGGGGTAGGCAGAGCTACAGAATTTCCAACTATAAAACTTTTTGATAATTCTGTAACCAAATTTTGCACACTTAGGCGAAGATGTTTACCAGTGTATTAGTGACAGGTTGCAAGCCCATCGCCTAACAGTACTACACGCCTTTATTACCTTAGTCGGCTTTTACGACATCCACGGAAAGATACGGAGTGGCACTATTCTAATCCGGCTACCACACGGGGAATAGGCCATTTTAAATGAAATTTTATAAGGACATAGCATAAGCTTTGATGAAGGATATACAATACTTTTATTACCGATTTTTTTTTTTTTTTTTTTATGGCATAGAGAAGACAAACGAGCACACAGGCCACCTGATGGTAAGTGGAAACTGTGACCCATAGACATTCGCATTCACAAGACTGCAATGCAATCCTAAGACTGCAAATGCGTTGCCAACCCTGAGGACTAAGTTGGAATTGGGAAGTTTCCTAGGGAATAGCGATTGACAACAGATGTGCATACGTTAGTAGGTATAAATACCTACCTACTAGACCTAGCATCTCGTTCTTAGCTAAGGTTATCATGTGGCTATTAAAACTCCAGAATTTCTTCGTTAATAATTCTTTTATCAAATCCTATTATTCCAATAATCAGGTTTTCATAATGAGTACATTATTTCTTTAACAGCTTTCAATCTATGTTTGTTAACTCCATCTTAATTACTTGCTTATTACTTATATTCACGTATCTCAAATCAATAATAAAACCAAAATTGAATCCTATGTCCTGCAAATTCGTTTTCTTTTCCATTGTAAAGAAAATTGATTTGTTACTTTACAAAATTGCGCAAATTTTTATCGATTGGCAATTTGCGAATGCGCGTGAGTTATCGATTGAGAAATACACACGAGTGCAATGAAAACGGGTCGTGTTGTATGTAAATTTGTACGTGAGGTGGTCAGTTTTGATTGCTAGCTGGTGTAATTGATTTTCTGACGTGAGTTACGGCATTTGTGGTTAATTTGATTCCTGGCTTTATTATTGCGATAATGATTCGATATGGCGGTGGAATTGGAACATGGCTGCGATTGTTTGTGCTGGGAATACAGTCAGCTACATAATAAAGTGTTTAATTTGTATTTTGTCGCAAGATTCGAACGCACAAAAGTAATCATCTATACTAATGACAATCAGTATTAACCATAGTCATTCCATACTAATATTAAATGCGAAAGTGAGTCGGTTTGTTGGTTATGCATTCACAGCTGAATGCTGATCCATTTCTAATGAAATTTGGTAACGAGATTTTCTAATTGGTTTAGCCTTTGTTTCGATCGTAATCAAAAATAACGAAATTAATAATACAAATAGGGTGAACACTACTGCTTGGTAGCAAATTAGCTTTAAGATATAGTAGGGATCCATGCACCCTGGCTGGATTCTAGTAGGTTATGTAAGCAAGGGAAAACCAACCCTACTGAAATTAATTGTCAGTTCACATCAACGATAATAAAAAAAAACCCAATCGTACAAAAAGCGCATCCTTCCTATCATATCAAAGGCTCAAAACATTCTCAATCAAAACATCCTAAGTACCATTTACACCTCACACCAAATTCAACTGTACCCAGACATAAATAAGCTTGATTTTGCAATGAAAATTTCATAACAAATACGTTATTTTTTTTAAACAGGGTGGAATGAAGTGTACAATGGCGGCGCAATGACAAATGAAAAACGTCGTAAATGCGAGGGATCATAAAAGATTATCTATCGGGAAACAAACACGGGGAGGACAATAGGCTCTTTATTAAGGGCCGCAACGGAGGGAGCCACAGTAGGTCAGCGTGCTGGGTCAATATTGGAGTAGTTTTTAAACAGCACGCGTTGAAATGCCTTATTTAGTACCAATGTCTCCAAAAAAAATTAAAATTTAATCAATGTTAATGGACCCTTGGTTCATACATTTTGACAGCTGTTAACACTCCTACTGCCGCACTCAGAGACATGAATTAAATTTAATGCTTGATTAAAGTTGATGGTGTCACATTCTTTGCTATAGCAATAGAATAAGACAACACGTCACTAAACATCCATTAAATTTAATTGACGTCTCTGAGTACGGCAGTAATTGTCTGTTGTGGTTAACATCGTTTGGTACTGACTTAATATTTTGCAAAGACATTTTTAGCCCTAAAATTTCACGATATTCTTCCGAAGATATTTGTAAAAACTGCAGAGAAATCCAGTATAAAAGGCATAGTTTACATAAAATCATAAATGACATTGAGAAGGCATGCGAACAAACAGTCATCTGAGACCAATACATACTTGCAATGTTTAGAAAACAATCAAAAGGCTCTGCGATTGTCTACAGTTGATATACACACATACATAAAAACATGCCTTCATTCCCAGAGTGGGGTAGGCAGAGCTACAGAATTAGCAACAACTCTAAAAACTTGTTGATAATTCTGTAACCACATTTTGCACAATAAGGATAAGATGTTTACCAGTGTATTAGTGACAGGTTGCAAGCCCATCGCCTAACAGTACTACACGCCTTTATTCCCTTAGTCGCCTCTTACGACATCCACGGGAAGACATGGAGTGATAATCAACCAATAATTGACTAAGTTTTAATTTTACAGGATGATATAACAAAAACCTAACATGTGTATAATAATTCGTTTTTCCTTTAAATTGATTAACTAATTAGTGGTTTGTAACCAACCTAACCCTTTGTTAGGGTTCCGTAGTCAAACTAGGAACCCTTATAGTTTCGCCATGTCCGTCCGTCCGTCCGTCCGTCCCCAGTCTAGCTCAGAGACTCATAGTACTAGAAAGCTGTAATTTGGCATGAATGTACATATTAGTCACGCCAACAAAGTGGTAAAATAAAATTTTGAAAAATATTTTTTTTTAATGCACCTCCCCTACACGTAACGTGGGGATGTCTTTTTTTTTTCTTGCCTACCCCATAGTGTGGGGTGTCGTTGGATAGGTCTTTCAAAAATATTGCGGGTTTATGAAAACAATTTTTCGATTAAGGGATCCGTTTATGAAATATTAAGCTTTAAAGCGCTATTTTTTGTTAGAGTCAAGTGTCCCCCCCCCCCCTACAGCCAAAACTACAAGTACTAAAAATCTGAAAAAAATCTTCAACGAAAGCGCATATAACGAATTTTAAAGGAAAACTATCACGGCTAAGTAGACATGATTAGTTCCTGAGATACAGGCGATTAACGAGTTTATACCTACTAAAAATCATCTAAGACAGCGCCAAATAACTTTAAATAGAAAATTGTTTCATACATGTTGATTTTTGAGATAGTTTTTTGTGTTTGTCGTTACGGCTTCGGAACCCTACACTGAGCATGGTCCGACATGCTCTTGCCCGGTTTTTTTTTAAATGATATTGGCCAAGTGGCCACCGCCAGAATTGATGACCATACGGGCCCGATTTATGGCATTTTCCATGACTCTTGCCAGAACTTCCGGCGATAGGTTCTCGCATCCTTGACGGATATTCTTTTCGAGGGCTTGAAAAGTCTGAGACTTGTTGACAGACTTGAAACTTCAAGAAACGCTACAAAAAGAAGTCTGGGGTCAAATCGGGCGATCTTGCCGGCTAGTGCGAATCACCAAAACGAGAGATAAGGCGAACCGGAAACAATTATTCCGTGTTCTTGGGGAGTATCGTAATAAAATTATAGTGTAGTTGATGTGTATTTCAATTTAAAGCAAAACTGACATTTCTTACCATTTTTTTTATTTATAGCGCCACCTAATACTTGTATAACAGTGAAAAATAGATGCCTAAAAGTGAAATGAAACTCGAACTTAAATCTTTATCATGAAACATACATAGATCTGTAGATTAATTTAGAAAAACCTGTACAGAAAATATATTTTTGGATTTTCAACCATTGTTTAAATGTTATTTATCAAACAAAACAACACTCCAACTGTAGAAATCATTTAAAATAAATCTACTGTCCCTTATCTACTTTATTTCATCTCTGTCTAGCGCTGCTCATGCACCCTACAAAATGTCAATAATATCTACTTTCGCATCACCATCCGACGTATCTACTTCATTCTCAATGCCCAATACTACAAACGGAGCCAATTTTGTATTGATAACTACAGTACGGCACTGAATGGTGCAATGAAGTGCATGTGATATTGCATCCTATTGCATTGCGGGGGTGAGTGACAATGGCATGTGGCTGCTGATCGTGTGAATTGTGCTGTGGGGTAACATTTGATTTGAGTCTACATCTGGTTACTGGTTTTTGCTATTTGATTCTATTATAGAAACATTCGGTATTTTAGTTTTGAGCTTTGTGTATGTATATTAATGATTTAATTTATTGAAATAAAACTCTAGTGTGATCTTATTATGAAACTCTCCTTTCGGCTCGTTTTATAAAACCACACTCGTGTATTAATGCCTCTCATTATGCACCAGTCATATAAATAAATATAACATGTTAATTTTAATAAAATTAAGTTAAATTGACGGCGCGTTAGACTTGTTATAAGATGCTGCGGTCTCAGGTTCGATTCCCTGTATGGATAAATGTTTGTATGATGACCGGGACTATTTGTTCTGGTTCCGAGTTTTTTTTTCGTCTATATCAGTATTGTTATCTTTGACTAGTAACCATCCATAGCTCAAGTTTAGAGCTTTGATTGGGAAGAAGTCAATTAGTTTAAGATTGACCCTTTTTAATTAAAAAATAATAATAAATATATACTTAGTGTACTCTTATGACACAAGCGCCAAGTAGTAAGATTTTTAATGACAAATAACCGTCTGTGGCATGCGAATTACTTAACTATTGCAATTTAGTCCGTAGGTTAAGCTAACGAATGTATGACATATTATCGATATCTCAAATTACAAAGCCCTTTTATAACCAGCAAAAATCCAAACCTTCAAGATAATTCTTAACCCTATTCCCTGCAAAACCCAATCACACATACAAACCTATCAAACCCATAGGTCAAACAAAATTGAACCATAATAACAAAGCAATAACCTTACAAACGGTACAATTTGAAATAGCCGTATCATACGAAGCACGATATATTCAGTGCCAGTTGACACTCTTTGCGTATTAAAACTGCATATAATTTTCCCTCTGCGGCACCAAACACGTTAAGGCGCAGCCCCTCCCAATCGATAAACATTTTTATTCACGATTATAAAATCCAAGGGGACGATTATGAGTGCTTGTCGCGTGCTCGCTATTACCATTAAAAAAACGCAATTCCAACCATAACACTTTCGCAATACAGTTTAAATTTCACTTAACTCTACCCCTCAAATCCAGAGCAACTCAAGCGCATTTTAAGCCCCAAGCGATTTTAATCCTATTTGTGACTAACTTATGTTTTAAAATTGGATAAGCGTATTGGATATGAGCTACTTTGGTTTTGAAGCACAGTTTTCCGAACGTGTTGGTTATATCACTTAATGTCTTTGTGTTTTAAATTAATATGTGCCCTCGTATGGAGAGCATTGGTTCTAGAGCTTTCTATGACGTTGCGCTGAGTGCGTGGCCGTGACACGTGCGGGGTGCTGGGGTTCGAGGAGGGACTTATATCTGCACCTGCCATTATAATAATACTAGCTTATTAATGTTTCATATTTTGTTTTCTTTTTGTTTTTTGCAAGCCGAACGATCTTTATTAAGAAAGTTGGTGGGTTATAAAAGTTTGTATAAGTTATGTTTTAAATAAAATATGCGACTTTGATCTTTAAGATCTACAGCATAAATTCCAAAGTGATAAATAACGTTTTATTCTCGTCGATGTACACACAAATGTAGGTTTAGTGAAAATACAAAAATATCAATATTAATTTATAATTGTATTAGCCAACTGTTTTATAGTTAAAGCTAATGTATGTATGTTTACAGTTTTTTACAACAGGGATGAACAAAGGCGAACTTATCAGTTTAAAGGATCTCTTCCAGTCAACCTTTGAGCTATTGAGAAATAAAAAGCAAGTTAAACCCAAATCAATTTTCACCCGGAAATACGTTTCATAAATTAAATCATAAAGATAATGCCCCTATAACTTTAACTCCGATTAATGCAATAAAACCCACATTCTAATGTCGCAACACTATTAAATCTAAATCAATATTTACCTGCGCAGTAAAACATAAACATCAGGCAGTATTAGCCTAAATGGCCGTCTTAAAACGAACCATAAACTGCATCCACTTCGGTGATTAAACGCATTAATACCGTTTGTAATACGTGAAAAATATGAGCCGTCGTAAAATATTATATTAACGGAAGATAGGATTTATCGATATGTCGATAACGAAATGTCGATATCGATGCACGGCGTCGCCTTAACGCCCTTATTATTGGGTTTATGACGTGCGTATTATTTTTATAGTGAAATGTTATTACGTATTGGGAACGAGGTATGTTATAGAATTTATCAATGTTGCTAGAAGCAAATACAAGCCGTTTGCTCTAAAAGTTGTAATGAAAATAAATTTCATGTAGCTTTAAAAACTTCTTTAGTTCATAGTAATTCTAATCATGCAAAAAACACTGAAAAAAAAATAATAATACATGAACCTAGGGGTTTTTTGTAACATTATGGACATAAGGGAAAATGACAAATATTCCGATTAAAATGGACAGTATCTCGGAAACAAATAACAATTGCTGAACATACATGGGGGTTAAATCGATAGCTTAAGAGCTGCTCTATCAGCCCCTTAAAGCGGTCGAACTAGCTACCAAACACCCTGTATTTCATTTAGATTAGTTAGTTTAACTACTATCAAAAAACAGGCCCTTAAGCCCGATTAGTCAAGGACAGTGGACAGTGTACAGTACAGTAGTGTACGCCGATCGGACAGTGGCGAGTGAAGTTCCCTTGCCAGTGGATCCGAATAGAATCGCTTTCTATTTGTCCACTCCACTGTCCTTGGCACTGTACTTACCACTGTCCTTGTCCAGTGCAAATAGGTCGTTAGTCCTATCACACTCACATCAAGCTACAACTCATTTACATACTTACATCTTAAACACTTCATCAAATACATTATACACCTAGCATTAGGTACTCAGAACATTACCTAGCTCAGATAATGGCACATCTGAGTACGCAGCCCGGGTATTATCTATCTTAGCTGAGTTCAACGTCGATCCATTATAGCGTGACCTTTCGATTCGAGGGAAATGTGGGAAAGTGGGTATCACAAATGCTAGGTCAGGTGACTATGTTTGTATGTTGTAGGGAGTTAAAGGTAGTGTTTTTTTGTGACTTTTGAAATTAATGAAGACCTGGTACTAGAGTTTTTTGTAACGCATTTTAGATATCATGAGTGTCCTACCTCGTTGGTAATAATGTTACAGGTATTTATTTCGGCCTTCGATGTGTGTGACTTATATCCTATAGCTGTTGTAATTTAAATAAATGTCATCTAAGCTGGAAAATATGGCATTTTTTGGAATCAACAATCCAGTGTTTGCACAAGCCTCAACTTTTCTTTCTTTTACCTATTGACTTTTCTTTTGTAGCCTAATGTTAATTCGGGTTCTCTGCCACAAGGCAAATATTTACAGTTACAGAAAAAAAAGCGGGTTGGCCAATGAAACAGTTGGGAAACGAAACATTCGGCCAAACATATTTCGGCCCAAAGGTGGGATACCGATAATTCGATACGTTTTGAGCAAAAACATGAATAAACACTTTTTCTACTCGCGTACTATTAACCGCTAATATTGAAGCCGTGAGCGGTATCAGAATACCACTTATAGTTGCGTTGCCATGGCAACAACAGTTCTTTTATAATTATTATAACACTGTTATATTTTATAGTCACAAAGAAACGGTAAATATATCTAAATCAATTAGGTTACGACGTAAGACGCCATAGTAACACATTTTACCAACATTTGTCCAGATAAATTCGACGTAGGGTTCGAACCTCAGTACATAATAGCCCCTCATTTCCCAGGTGCTGACCTAGTTAGCAACTGTTTCATTGTACCAACCTCCTCATATTCCTAGCGAGTGCGGTTGCGTTTGAAAAACGCGATGGTATGCCACCTTGCTACTCTAAAAGGGCGTATACAGTTTTAACTAAAGAACTTTCAGCTCTCGTTGGTTATTAATAAAGTTGATATTTTGTTTGGAGTGGAAAGAGTTTTTTTAAAGTGTGTTTTTAGATGACATGTTTTAATTGTGAAAGGTTGACGATGTCTGAATGGGACGCGGGCCTTGTTAGTTGCAGTGGATGTCAACCGGTGGTTAGCTTTTTGAAGTAGTTTTTTTGTTTTTTCGTTTGTAACTAGTTTAACGATGTGTTTAAGTTTTTTCTACATTAATGTATACTTTTCCTCATTATGGACACGAAGTTTTGGCACAGCTTCTTTTTATTGACTTCGTATAAATCAAATCCTCTTTCCGCATCTGTCTGTACAAATCCACTATCTCCTCCTGAACCTTGCACCGGATTTATATGCAGTTTTCACCATCAGTTATATAATTTAACGCGGAAAATTGTTACGTATGTTTTTGTAATTTAAAAGTATAAATAACTGCAATAACTACAACTTAGCTACGTATTAGTCAAATGCAGGATGCAGAATGAGAATCATGATGTTATAAGATGATGTTCCGATCACAAAATGCTAAATCATTTGAATACTAAATCCATCATTGAGCAAGTTGACATTTGGCGTCAATAGATAAACCTCATATCTCGATTTCCCTTTAAATGGCAAATACTGGCTATTGACGGAATTTATATTAAAACTGCACCTAACTTGCATACCCTCGTAAGGCTCAGTGCGCAATAGGATGTACATAATCAAGGCACAATTTGAACTGTATTGCAATCTAAATAAGGTTTATTTTCCTATCTTCATAAACTGAAAATGGCATTATTGAACAAGCGTAATTGAACTTTATTGCCCATAGTCCCATTTATAAAAAACAGTCTGTTGGTAGTTTGGTCGGCCTTATGAGGATACCTAATACTAATGTTTCTTAGGACAACCTGTCACAGTGGTCAGTGGGTTAGGGTGATTTATTAGTTTTTTTTTATAACCTAGTTATAAGTAGCTGGTAGATTTAAAATTTCTCATTAATTAAAGTTAAATGTGCTAATTTGATTTAGCTGTTTTTCGTTATTTCTGGTCACAACAGTGACACAAAATGGAAAAAATGGTAACACAAAGTATCACACGTTTTCCAATCAAAAAAATATTGAGAAAGTATTTTTTCAATCCTATTTTCAAAGTTAACTGGTTTATTCATTCTTCTTCATGTTAGAAACTAGTAACTTGTCCAACTATCGACGGCACCGAGCCGCGGAGCGTGGGTAGCCGCCCTTATATAAAGCCGGCTATTAATCAAGCTGTCATACACGCTGCTTAAAGTTTTAAAACCTCAAGCTGTAGCATGACGCCTTTCTTTTAAAATTTTTATAAATAAATTGTGTTGCTAAATCCCTTGTAAATAAATGACGATCGCATGTTTTTTAATCTGACACATCCAAGATGCAAACAATGTCAATGATGCACCGTCATATACTTTAACTTACTGCCAAATAGCAGTATTCGCACTGTGTTCCGGTGTGGGGATAAAACTACCAGTAAAATGACTAGGATGGATGCATTCCATCTTCTCAGGGTCGACGTATTTGCGGTCTTAAGACTGTAGTCTTGAGAATGCCAACGTCTATGGGTCAGATATTCCACCTACTTGTCTTCTCTATACCATAAAAAGGAGTGTGTAATGTATACTATAAAAACGAATGTTCATGTTACATTGCATTATTTTGATTTCAATAATAAACCAACGATATTAATACCTACCTATGCATAACAACGAAATGCATAATTTCTTAAAACATAATGTACATATGATATAAAGTAGATATTTCTAACGTCTTTGACTACTATTAACGTGGTCACTGTTCTAACCTAACCTAACCTAGAAGAAATTTAGTTAAAATGCATAATAACAAGAAAATTATCGATATGATAAATGAGTAAGTACTATGTCAGAATAGAAAAGAATAGAATAGATTATGCTCAACGTTAATTATGCTTTCGTAGTTAGTTAAATGAAGTTATGCAAAATATTTTTAGACTGATTGAAGCGCACCCCATAAAAAATACTATAGTAAATGCGAAATGACTTACTTCTACTTTTGTGTCAAATTTCAAAACTCGTAAGTACGTACCTATACTTTCTTTTTAGAAACATCTTGAACAGCAAGACAACGGATTACCGTTAACATCTTGTAACTTTCATGCCAACTCAAAAGGCAACTTGCTGGTAATTTTTACTGACGAACTCTTGGCCCAATCTAAACTAACGCCATCCGGCTCGAAGGACCAACTCGTGAATTCCACAAGATGGCGTCGGAGTTCTCTTTGTGGCGATTGTGAAATACAGTATCCTTACCACGAGTCACAATTACCGTAAACTCTGTCCCTCGCTGGCCTCGCAAGTATTCTTATAGAGTGCGAGGGACAAAGCATTCGACTCACTAGCGAGTACGGTAATTGTAACTCGTGGTAGGGGTACTGCATAGAAGTTACCCCGCGGTTGATTACTTCGCTTGAATCGTACCTGAAAATAAAAGAGATAGTTGTTAAGTTTTGGGAGGGAAATATTTTACAAAGGGCTATTTTACTAAGCTAGCGCTACCCATTTGTCCGTCTGTGCTGCCTTTAAAAAGCTGTCTTTGTGAAGGTAATATATACCCCGTTGGTTTTGTTAAAGCGTGTTGTAGGTATAACAGTGAATTTTCAGAATATAATAAAAAAGAAATATAGGAGAAACCCATGGAAGAAACTATTTTATTTTTAATTATAGAGTAAGATCAGCTGGGGTAAGCGCGTTAACGGGTTAAGTGCGACAAACCATATATTTTTAGGAGATATTGTTGGTTAGACGGCCTTGCCCCGTAGACGCATTTGCCCCCCCCCCCCCTTACTTTATTTAAATTGTAAAAAAAGGCGAACTTATCAGTAATCTGTAACTAATAACTTCCAGCTAATCCTGAAGTAAATGAGAAAGTACAATGCATGCGGTTGGACAAATAAAAGTTTGCACCAAAAGTAAAGTAGGTAGGTAGCACAATTCAATGCACTTTGGTAATAAAATTGATTTTCATGTTCGTTGCAATATCTTACGAGATAAGTAAATAATATGAAAATAAAAATGGACACCGTAAATACCAAACCCCGTTATCATAAGAAAAGGGTTCACATATTATACCATAACGACAAGTCTAAAGAATCATAACCTAAAAGTTTTACATTACGATATAAAATACAGTCCCTAAAACTTCACAGGCATCCTTGTCCATCAATCATCACATAAATAAGAGTGAAAGAGACAAAACTATGAATGTCAATCCCACGACGGGTGTCACTACCTACTTAATAAACGTCATTTGAATTATTCATATATGAGGGTAGACTCAATAACTTTGAAGTAGTTTTGCCAAGTCATTTTGGACTTTATCGTGATTGTATTTAAGGTGTCGTGAAACTTGTATTAAGGCTGTTTTAAGTTACAATTGTCTTCGTCGAGATTCGGAAATCAAACGAGTTTAATGTGAAATTGAAGATTAAGTGTGCGTGTCCATTGTTGCATGGCACGTTACAATGACGGGCCGTCAAAGCCTACGAAATGTGGGCAAAAGATTTGGAGGTATCCTTACAAATCATTACTCGAAATATGGGGAAACACTATGGTAAAACCAATTTTAAATACCAAAGACGGCAGCAGTTATTTTTTCGAATTTTTAATTATACATGTTGTGTTCAAATAATTATGTGTTTGTAACCTTCCGTCGTTTCACCTGATGGTTCCAACGGAAGGCTGAGTAACTACGCGGACTTAAAAGTATTACGCTGAGTTGGGACCATTTCGTGGCTTCTTCCTTCTTATTCGTGCTAATCAGTACCCATACCATGAGTTACATTTACCGTACTCGCTAGCGAGTCGATTGCTCTGTCCCTCGCACTTTATAAAAATACTGAGAAGTCAGCGAGGGACAGAACATTCGACTCGCTAGCGAGCACGGTAAATGTAACTCATGGTAAGGGTACCTCAGGGGCTATTGCCTAACGCACTCGCAATCGCAATTGTTTTCATTTTGAAAATCGAAGGTTTGTCTGCATACAAAATAAAAACAATTGTTACGGAACAATTCAAAACGGTTTGAAGCTAATTGAAATTGCGAGTGCGTTAGGCAATAGCGCGGCTGTTCTGTGTAATGTATGACACGATATAAATTTCTTTCTTTCTTTCATTCTTCTTACACTACAGTTAGCCACCTTCTTTGGTACTACGTCAGAGTTTTCTATAATTGTAATGAATCGTTATCGAATAGATAAATAAATGAACAATGGAAACGCACCTTGCATGGTAACTATTGACTTGACGAGAAAATCCGGGCGGAATACATTTTCCCTTTTGTCACAAATCCGTCCCTCGAGAGAAATAGCTTTTATTAACTTTATACAAACATTCTTGGCTCAAGCAGAAAGATATGGTAATACATATTTAACACTTGGTGATTTAGATGGCTGAATTGAAGCGATATGTCAACATAACAATAATCTCCAATAACTCATCAATAACATCACACTCACTTTTTAGTACTAATGTCTACCACATTCTATTTTTTTTTTTGTTTTCCTCAATCTCCCAAAGGTTAGCTGGAAGAGATCCCTTAAAGGGATAAGTTCGCCTTTGTACATTCTAATTCTGTAAATATTGTATTTGATTTTCTGTTTTTTGTACAATAAAGTGTTTACATACATACTTCATAAATGCAAAAGTTTGTACGTAAGTTTGTTACTTCTGCATATAGCTGGACGGTTTAAAAATAAATTTTATTTCAGAGCAATGGTCAACGCAAATAAAGTCACGAGCAGGGGTGTAATTCTCTCGAAAATGCGGGAGTGAATGTCGCAGCGGCGAGTTTAAGTAGTCCTGTCAGGGCGAACAAAACACTGTCTAGCGCGTGCATTTTGAATTTGACAGCGTGGCATCTGTCGATGAGATCGAACGCATAAGGCTGCCTAATTGAGAATGCACGCGCTAAAATGTGTTTGGTTCGCTCCGACAGGACTACTTAATTTCGCCGCTGCGAACTTCACTCGTTCGTTCGACCGACCGCGTTTTAAGAGAACCACACCGCTTATCCCATTTCATAATTGTACTTATTATGTTTAGTTATAATCACAACATTAATCTAAGCAAAGCGTAACGAAATCTTAGAAAAAGTTAAAGGGCCTAATTCAAAGTACAAAGGCCTTAAACTCTTCCCAAAGTAATAAAGCATAAAAAACATTACATTTCAAGTTCTAAAACGTTTAACGAACAAACTTCAAGGCTTAAATTTAAGCCAAAAAATAACTAAAAGCGTTGAAGAACAAAGTAATTATGTATAACATCATAACGCGGAATATTCGGCGCGAAAAAATAGGGACAAAGCTTTACGCATTGGACAATGGAAGCGCGCTTAGCATAGTCGACATTATAAAAAGGTTTTCTCGGTTATAACAACTTTTTAATTTACAATGCACTAGAAAAAAAATACTAGTCGCTTGTACAGTACAGTCACCGTCATAAATAAGTGATGATTTCTATACCTTGTCGCTTTTAATCGTTTGGCAGTTTCGTATGACATTTCAAACACGACGTTAAAATGACTAGGTTAATAAATGATAACTTATTTTTGCCGGTGACTGTACAACACAATTAACATGGCGTCTCGTGAATCTTCGTGCGCGCAGACACAAACAACGATTGGGGGTTAGACTTGTACGTAATAGTTATAAGGTCCAATTAAATTGCATCAACTTTTACCATCTCACTCACGCACGTTTGACGGCTGACTGAATGACACGCGGGCGCGCGTTAAGATGGCGTCACTAATAACCAATAATAGCACAGAATACAACCGCGCAACGCGTAGATCATGCTGATTGGTTCCCGCGCTTCGAGAAAATGTCATCTGCGCAGGTACATTGGTAAGCCATATCAGTTGTGTTTTACTGTAACAAGACTGTGATTGGTGTGCAAAAGCGTTTTGATTCCATACGAGTCTGACAAGCCGTGAGATACATCAACTAAGATCTAAGTCGAATCACTAAAGTAGGCTCACATCTTCTGATTGATATGCAGTTTATGTACGAGTATGATAGGTAATTTGTTTTGTTTGTGTCATATAGTTACTCTTAGAAGTCGATTTTGAACCATTGTCATTGAAATTGAGCAAACATTTTGATTCCCTATAGTTAAGATAATTTCGTGGTGTCTTAGAGCTTCAAAAGAATTAAACTTCTTTTTTTAACGTAATTTAAACAAATATAATCAATCTGTTTTGGTGCTGCGAAGCCTCTGACAGATACAAAGAGATAGACGGACAAACACCAGATCCATTAAGTAATTTACTGACCTATTTACTAACTTATTATCAATATTAGTAAAACAATGTCAAAATTATCAAAATTCCAACGGTCTAATACAAATGAACTAATAACCGCTGAATTTATTTAACTGATGTGCTATTGGTACAACAAGAGCATAGCTGCTTTCGTCACAATAGATACAAGTAATTATATCGTAAGCACCCTTATCATTGAACCACGGTTTAATTTTAAATGTTACCCCCTCGGAATGATAATCTATAATCAGGATGCGGCGGCGGATTTATATCCATCTGTCACTGCATTTTAGACGCATTTATATTCTGTGGAGCTAACCCCGTGTGCTTCTGTTCAATTCACCAGAGTAAATACTCTTCAACCGAACAATTGGTATCCATGGACTTATTTCTCTAATAAGTCTATGGTGATTGTCAAAATTCGACATTAGCGTAATACACCTCGTTAAAATAAGGAATGAAATACATTAATTAAGAAAAACACTTCCAATAATAATTTTACAAATATTTTCTTGTAAAATTCAAAATGAGAAATACTTCAATGAACGGTCGAGTATTTGTTCCTGTCTTGGATGTTTTCTATGTATTTTAGTATATATTTCTCTATATTAGTATGTTTAACATTGTCTAATACCTATAGTACAAGTCTTGAGCATAGTTTGGGACTTGGTCCATTTGAGTGACACAGTCCCCTGATTTATACCCAGCGTCTTCAGAGGTATATAGTAGAAATTATGGTGCTATAACAACAAATAAGAAAAGCAAATTAAATTAAAAATAAAGGGCCCGTATTCAAGAAGGGTACGGAACCCTTCATGTGCGAGTCCTATTCGCACTTGGCCGTTTTTTCAGGTCACGGAAATACCCTGTCATTGCTTGACTTGCTCTGTTTAAAAACTCGACCAAATGAGAAAACTTTTAGCTAAAATTCATTTCACTTCCTTAACTTTACTTTGAGCCGTCGAAAACCTAATTATAATTAAACAATAATAATTACGAACCAACGTAAAAGACAAAACATCAATGAAACCATCATATCTTCAATTCTAAAACAAAGATCCTACAAAAAGGACATCAACACCCCGAACGCTGACAAAAAGGTGTCTCTGAACAAAGGGCCTTCCAAACAACTTATAGGTGGAATGGAGGAATCATAATGCACAGAAGCCCTTTGTCTTCAAATTCTGCAGACAATCGATTCCGTTTAATATTTCTGTTAGAACCAACCCTTTCAATGTCTTTGTTCTATAAAAAGGACAGTCGAGAAAGTTTCCCCAATTATTTTTTCCTTAACGAATCTTTTGGTTAATCGAATTAAACGTATCGGTGATTTTTAAATTTGAATTTGGGGATTGATTACTCGCTTTTGTTTAAGGAATTGAGATTTTTCCTTATTTTTACCGCTTTGGGATCCACGAACGTTAAAGTAATTGCTGTAATTGATTGAGTTCGTAAAATATTACATGATAATGTTTATTTATTGACTCATTTCAATAATGGGTATATTTAGATATTAATGATTTGTTGGAATGCTATAATAAAAATAAAAGATAAAAATGATCATCACTAGACAGAGACGATAGATGAAAGAGAGTTAAGAGACAAAAAAAGAAGAAAGCAAGTGTTTGATGCGATTAGCCTACGAAGCTAGCGGATCTGGGTTCGCTTCCAGGTAAGGACAAATATTCTGTATGTTTATACATTAATTTCTCTACATAAGTATGTTTTTATATTCCTGGTTTGGGCCTAGATTTAATTCTGTAAGATTTTCCCTAACAATAATCTATCCATGCAAATATTATAAATGCGAAAGTAACGTCTGTTTAAAGCTTTCACGACTAGACCGCTGAACTGATTTCGATGAAATTTAGTATGGAGACAGTACAAACTCGGGAAATGATTTTTACTCGGGCAGAATCGCGACCAACAGCTAGTGATAAATGTATAAGAGTCACAGACACCATTGCCGACCAGTGGCAACTTTTTCTAATCCCACAGCTTTTTCAACAGAATCAAATTAACAAAACATAAATAAATCGCGATCATCCGCGCCATTAATTCTATTCTCTACTATCGATTTATGTGACATCCTACAAATCGATTTTAAAATCGACCACGATTATATAGCTATCATCAATTTCCTCGAGCCGTAGTAAATTAATTTAATGACAAACCTGAGCATTAATCAAATTCGATTATAAATCATTATGTGTCATTAAGAACTTTTTCAATTTAGTTATTTTACATGTTTTCTAGTTTTACTTGTTTTTTTTGGTTTTTGACAAGAATTGGTCATGTCAATAACATTATGTTGATGAAACAATTTAATTTAGTAGTATTTTCCTTTTAAATATCGGCTTTATTCAGAAGAACCGGTGTATTGCAAATCTGACTCGCACGTCAATGGTTCCGTACTTTTTCTCGGACCTTTAATTTTTTATTTAATTCATTTGTTGTTATAGTAGCAGTAAAAAAAACGCAAAAGTCCACCTTTTACGGTTTATGAGATAAGCCCGCTGACAGAGAAATGGACGGACGGACGGACAGCGGAGGCTGAGTAATAGGGTAATTTTGTAAAATCATCAGGTTGTGAATGGTCAATTTACGTCGTCTTTCATGAATTACATTAAAACTGTTTATTTTACAATAAAAACTAAAACATATTTGAGATCCCCACGAGTTTTTCATTTGATATTATGACACGGTAAGATTTGCAATTTTTTTTATTAGTCTCTCGAATATGACCCTTACTTTAAAAAATAATTATTTCCTTTGCACATCTGTGTTTTTGTCATAGGATTACCATGCTATCAAATTTCACCGGATTTGGTCCATTCGGAGCAAATTGCCTGTGACAGACGGACGGACAGACAGACAGACGCACTAGTGATCCTATTAAAGGTTCAGTTTCTTTATTTTTTTGTACGTAACCCTACAATATAATTAAGTACTTAAGTAATCCTTTTACGTTATTTTTAGTCACGCAACACATCTCCACTGCTCCGGTTTTTTTTTTAATTACCCAAATACGGTTTTTCACTAAACCTTAAAAAAGTCTTAGTCATGCAAACAACTTGCAGGAGAGACGGAAATTAAAAAAAATGACGCCTCGTCTTTCGTCGTGTAAGAATACACCCACGCTATATGAAACCCAACTTTCTCGATCCTTTACAACAGTGGAACATAGAAATAACTTTTAATTATTAACAAAAAACCTCACCGCGAAGTTGGAGATAAAGCGGGGGCTACACCGAGCGTAAATATATTATTCGAACACTTAAAGCTGTCGACTCGGTAGAAACTTCATTAAATATTGCAGATTTATGCTAAACGTTACCGTGGACTTCCCTTTTTTATTGCCACATAAAAACTTAACTCAGATTAACTCTTGTTGTAACTCGACTTTAGTTCCTTTATCGTCGAATTTTAATTTTAATATGATAAATCTTTTCGTTGTTTTAGTTGAAGTTTACAAAAGGCCACGCGTTCTAATTTGCATAGAAATTGTAGGTACTCGGTTTTGAGTTCTTGGTACCGAATGTGTCAAACTGTTTTAAAGCTTATATTATGCATCAGATAACATCTGTTATACTCGTTCAGTAATATATCTAAGGTTTGTACTAATTTATAGGTTACTTTTTTTTCGTGTTTTGCTTGATTACATAGAGCTCGTCGATCACAAAATCCTCGTATAAAATACTGTAGTATCACAGAAATATCCAAAGTTATGAGTTTCTTTTTTTAATATACTGAAGAGGTACAACATTACACCGAATTAGAAACTGATGCCCTATCTGTCTCTTTGGACATTAGTGACTAGAAGTAAAAAAATAATGCTGCTAAACGTTTTTGGAGAAACCCCATAGTTAATTTTAAATTTAGAACGCTACTAAGTAGTGTCCTGACAAGTATAGCAATGGCAGATGGTCAGTTAGTCAACACCTAGATCAAAGATGTTTTATCCACATAAAGGTAGTTAAATACTATCGTAAATTTATAACCTCACCTAGCGTAATATGCACCTACCGCATTCTTTACTTTCAAAACATTATAAACCGTATCAACCCCCCACACGGCTAATGACCCCGGTCACGGTTTCCGGCTCCCAAAGAACCCTTCGAAGGGTTCCGATCCGAACACTGCCCCTTTCCGTCGCCCGAAGCGCCAGTGACGGCCCCTAGCGGTAATAAAGATCATTATAAAATTACCTACAAGTTATGCGTTACATAAATATCTTAAATGACTGAACTTTTGTACCTTTTGAACTGTCAAGAAATTGTGAATAGAATTAAGGTGCTTATTTGAAAGCAGTGCTCTTAAACAAAACTCAAAAACTACTCTCCTTTTCCGGTAGTCTGATAAATATAATAAACAAATTATAGAACAGAAAACTAAGTTATGTTTTGAAAGTATAGTAAGTAAAGCATGTAACAATCAACAAAAATAACAACAATCAAGATCTAATTCTAATACCTACTGTGTAAAATTCTCTAATTGTGACTTTATTGGTAGTGGAGCAATAAGTACAAAAACACTTGCCATACTTTTTATTTAATCTTTAAAAGTTCAATAAAAGCAAACCGACTCTAATACCGAAACATTTCATGAAAAAGTTGTTTTATCAAAAAATAAAAACCAATCAGTTTAAAAATAGCACAAAACAGAAATGTCTTTTTTCCGTAGCCGCGGATTGCAATATCTAAGAATAGCCAGTTCACTGACTGCACGAGATGTCTATCGGAGGATGAATTCAAAAAAGATTCGCGAAATCTCTAGTGATTTTAAGATATCCCCCCAGCTACGAAAATAGCCGAATTTAATATTAAAATGAGGGAGAAGCGGTATATTTTCAAAGCAATAGATAAATGAAAAAAATATAAAATTTTAAGGACGTTTTCAGGATTGAATAAAAGATGTGACTTGATTTATATATACCTTAACAAGCTTCTAATTGTAGTAGTACTATTTATAGGACATACACCTTTTTGAATTGATATTCATGACCAAGCTGCTAAACTAATTTTAATTAAATTTCCTTTCAAGTTAGTATGATTAATTATTAATTGTTTTATAGCTTTACTTCCTACATTTAATTTTGTATGACAACTGTAATTTTTTTTTTGGCGTAATGAATAGTTTATAATAATGAGTGCATGGTAATAAAAAAAACACTCGTTAAAGCGGCCAAAGAAAACCCTAACTTATCTTGACAAAACATATCAAATACTTTCTACAAATCAAATTATCTTTAAGGATTAACCATTTCCAAGGAAATTCGTGAATGCGGGTGATTCTGATATAGCTGCCGCGGTTCACTCCCCACTTGTTCGGGATTAAGGTATCCTTTTGTGGAAAATATTGCAGAATGTGCGTTTAATCTGAGGCGGGCACGCTTCGGCGGCGTTTTTTGTAACGAGTTTTTTTTTAGAGTTCTGCAGGAGAGAACCTCGATGAGGAAAAGGATATGGAGGGGAGTTTTGTAGATTTTAGTTTTCGTTTTTTGACGGTTGGATGTGTAAACTGTTTACAGCAATACATTAAATAAATACTAGTCTTTATAAATACTTACTAAGGGAGAGAAATGTGTATTTTTATTCAAAATTAACTGTTAGATAAAAAAAAAATTAGGGTTATACAAAGCCTAATTAGTGGTTATAAAATTTGTGTTCATGATAAACACTATTTCTTAATAATAATTAAAACCTACTCTATGATAAAATTATTCGGTCGCACTTGTTCTAAATTTAGAACTTAAAAGTTAAATTTTTATTTTATGTTGTAGTTTCTTTTACTTCTATTAGTTGCAATAGAATGAAAATTCGCGAGATGTAATCGTAACATTTTAAACCTTTTGTCGACAATGTTACAGAATGTAACATATATTTAAAAGTTCTGTGTACAGGAAAAGGAACCACACGTGTTTTATTTCTAAAAATCAAAAGCTTTCTTGACGGGACCCGTCAAATAGCAAAGCTTGTAAGAAAGCTCTAAGACGGAAGCTCCCCTAGCACGCGGTGTTCTGTAATTTAGCCGCACAGCACTAACGAGATGGCCATTGTTGTTAAAATGTAAAAAATATTAATTTTACTGATATTGGTTTCTGTATCTTATCTTAATAAGGTAAACGTACGAGTGCTCGTCGCTGTATTCGTATTTGTCCCCATTCTTTGAATTGCAATTAACAAAATAAGATTAACATAACTTTTGTCACCACCTCATTTTAGCGATGAGACATGTTTGTGGCTTTGATATTTCACACGCCAATTTTAAAGAAAAGGACTGCCAGCAAAAGCACCTGACATTTACTCTTACAATCCAGTTGACTAACATTTCTTTTCTAATTGAAAAATTTCCATATGGATACCATATAAAACAAATTTCATTTAACAAAAGTAAAGGTGTCATCTCCCAAATCACATGTCAGAGCGCAAATAAATATTTTCTGTTGACATGTCGAGTACTCGGACGTTTACCTTATAAACCAGAAAGTTTGAATGTTTGGATGCTTGTTACTGAATTTTGCTTCAACCACTGAACGGATCGAGATGAAAATTGGAACACAGATAGGTTAGGTTCTGAAAATTTAAATGTTCCCGAGGGAATAAGCGTGATCAAAATGCACCCGGACGAAGTCGCTGGTAGAACTAGTAAAAAGTATTGAATACGAACCTAACCTGATTAACAACCTAAACATAGATATGGACAGAAACCCGGGAATGTAAAGCCGTTTGCTCTTCCTAATTTAACTGTGTAATGCATTTTGGGTTGACAGCAGACTTGAGTGTAGTACACGGCTAAATTAAGAAGAGTGGCAACTGGCGAAACATTCGCGGGTTGTGACTGTATGAGCAGGAAGAGTATGAAAGATATATTTCCCACTCTTCGCACTCATATAAGTTCGAGTTCTGGTCTCTGGCTGACCACTGTTGACTTAATTCTAAATAACATATTTTTACGTCGTTAACTTAGTGGTAGTGTAGTAACCACACTTACAAAGCTAGTGGTCCCGAATTCGACTCTCGAAAATAGAAGTGTCATAGTATATTTTGCTTACATTTTTATCGTTGCCGTTATTTATTACTAGCGACCCACCCTCGCTTCGCTTCGGTTTATGTGAGTATAATATATAGCCTATAGCCTTCCTCGATAAATGGGCTATCTAACACTGATAGTTTCTGGAACTTTCAAATCGGACCAGTAGTTCCTGAGATTAGCGCGATGAAGCAAACCAACAAACGAACTCTTCAGCTTTATAATATTACCTATAGTATAGATGATAGTGCCATTTCATAAGTTTGATGCTTACGCGTATGTCTATCTGTGAATTCGTAGCTCCCAAACGGTGCACTAACTCCAAAGCATTTTTTCACTTACATACTTTTCTCAAGATACTGCCGAGTAAAGTTGTATGGAAATCGATTGAGCCATTCAACAGTTATCAGCTTTTCAATAAGGCCACTATGACATCTAGGGATTTAAAACTATTTAAAGTTATTTAAAAAAAAAACATCAATCTTAGTATACAAATTTGATTCCAAAACTGTTATTTATACCATACACGAAATACCACTAAGCGTCGCCTTGTCACTCCTACGCCGCTAGACGGAGACAAAACAATAAATATGTCCGCATAGAATCCGTCACGATAATCTGCTTTAAGTATTCAATCATGCGCAAGCCTTTGTGATAAATGATCTATTATACAAAGTATACTGAGTGGGGACACACGGACGTTAAGTTAAAAGAGCGAATATTTAATATATTTTTAGCTGATTCATGCTTGACATTTGATACATCATGTAACATGTCGAAATGTTACCTGAAGTAACGCTATCCGTGGTTTGTATAATGTGAAATCTTATTAATAAACGCACTATACACCTATTTTATTGAGTGTTCTTTGTCCCTTACTGTCAAATTTAAACATCACAATGAAATATAAGGAAAGCGCAATTTTACAGCACACTTAGCTGCGCGTGTATGAATAAGAAGGCAAGGATTTAAGGATAAGAACAAAGTACAAAAATCTTAGTAATACACATTACTTTAAGCGTCGTAGGTACAGTTTGGTAGTAGTAGTGGTAAAAACCATGAGGAGTTTGCAACGTCCTTGGTAAGTGAATAAACACTTACCAAGGACGCCCACCACTTGTATACCTACCTTCATCTAACGAACATTCCCTTCAAATATCTAGGTCCTAGTCCCTAGCTGTGCGTTGATCGATTAGCCAGTCAATTTCTTCTTTTACATTATATAGACAAGGTACGCCGCTAGATGTCGCTTTCACGCCATCAAACATGTTTTTCCCGTCATCCTTTTTAACACTGTGACACGCTAGACGAGCTAATTTGTACAATTTATCTCGAAAGCTTCAGCTCACGCAGTTTGCCTTAATCACTTGGATTGGATGCTGTGTGCATCACTTGACGCGGGTAGTTAGTTGGTGGTGACCCTCTACGAAGCTAGCGGTCCCGAGTTCGACGCCGGTCAGGGCAGATATTTATGTATAATCAGAGTATTTATTTCCGAGTCTTGGACTCATTGTTTCTCTTTGTAAGTATGTTGATAATTGTTGTAACTATTAAGCTAAGCGTAGAGCTCAAAAAAAATCTTTATTTCCTTGGCAAACCAGTACAAATCTCAAGATGGGCGGTGTCTCCTTATAAGTTATTTCAGAATAACCTGTGCCAGGAGGCACCGCTCACTTCAGCTCAGTCAGCTCAGTTTGGGACTAGGTGCATTTGTCTGAGAATGTCACCTGATATTTATGGGTACGTATCATAATATTATATAAAGTTCAAAATACATAATGGGTCATAATATATAATGGTCATAATATATAATAGTTTTATTTCTGAAACCGTAAACTTTTCAGGATTGTTATAAATAAAACCTAACCTAACCTAATGGGTTTATACTGTAACACCCCAAAATCGGGTTGTCACTTTTTCTCTGTCATACTTACAGTCATCCTTTCTTTTGTCGGAAAGCCTTCCGCGCTAATTCCTGGCTGAGTTTAGCGTCTACTGTTTGACGAGCGAACGAGTATCAGGCCACATACACCTGGTAACCGGTGTTTTAGTATATCAACGTTGATCACAAACGGTCGACATAAACACTGCCGTTTTTACACTTGGATACTCGTTTTGTCTCACATAGTTCAACACGGAGCTTTTGTATTCCAGAGCTAGGTTCCTGTGCCTTATTTGGAAGTCGTATTTAACCGGTTTACACTATCTATTCCTTTTTATTTTCAATTGAAAACCCAGACATTGTTATCGTTTGTTAGCCGTTGTTGTCATAGTATGAAATGTCACTTTGACTTTTGACAGGAGGTTAAGGCGTTCGCACATCGGCTTTATTACTCTGTTTTGGGTGTAGTATCTTTTTATTTTTGAATTCTTATTTACTCGTTCTAGATATTTTTTTTCACTTAATTTCAGCTAAGCAAAAAGTATTTTCTTTATTGAGAGGAATCAGAGGTATTGAAGTTTTAACGTCAATGTGAGTATGGTAGGTGGCAACACCGGTAACGCCAGAGAGCGTCACTTGGTGTTTGCCGATCAAGGATGGAGATTTAATTTAGAACAGGCCTAGGTGGTTTCCTTGTTCTTGACGCTGTGTCTTACAGTCTAGATGTCTTATTTTCACCAAGAATAACTGAAGTCTTAACGTGCGTTGTCACGAGTCTGAAGGGTGAGTATTTCATTTGGAAGGGGCGCGTCGCAATTGTGTTACGTAATCGCCATGTTCTATTTCTAAAAGTGTATCGGTCTATTTCAGATGTTCTTTACGGTGTTATTGATAACACCAACTCCGCGGTCTCCGAGTATAAAAGCCAATTGCCTCTAATTTACTGCCCGAAAGGTAAACTTTATTCGTTAAAAGTGATGTGTTGTCTGAGGATATGTCCTTGTTTGTTCCTTTACTGAGACGTTATATTGTACGTTTTAGGGTTTCAAGGCTACCCCGGAAATTTCAAGTCTGCTCCGGAGATGTTCGGGTTAACCTATAACCTCAAGGCGGAGGTTATCTTCGTGCATGCGGTGTGCTGAGACGGCTTCGACGGGTTTGTGCACGAGGAAGTAGCCGTGCGATGACGAGTACACTTCGCGTGGGATCCTGACGCCTGCGTTCACTGATGTCGCGTGACGTTGACTTTCTTTTCTTTTATTTTCTTTATTTTATTCCGCGTTTACTCTAACCTATTATACGTCGTCCATCCTTAGACCGCGTTGGTAGCAAGCGCCTCTTTTGTAATGTTTATCAATTCTAGTAATGGAAAAGAACTGTACGGGTTTACTGATGCTAATCTCGTAGGTAACCCGGATTTTTCCTTACTTACTCGTTTGTAAGGTTATCAATCCTAGTAATGGAAAAGAACTGTACGGGTTTACTGATGCTAATCTCGTAGGTAACCCGGATCTTTCCTTACTTACTTTTTAGTATAATAAATATTTGCAATTACTAGTAATGGAAAATTTCGTTACGGGTTTACTGATGCTAATCTCGTAGGTAATCCGGACCTTTCCTTACTTACTTTTTAGTATAATAAATATTTGCAATTTCTAGTAATGGAAAATTACGTTACGGGTTTACTGATGCTAATCTCGTAGGTAACCCGAACCTTTCCTTACTTACCCTTTGGTATAATAAATATTTGCAACTATTTCTTATGTGTGTGGAAAGGCGTGGTTAATTAGAATTAAGAACTAAAAGGGAGGACGCTCTCTAATCTTATTACTCTGTGTTGTTCATTCAGAACATAGTGTAGTGCGAAGAATCTGAGTCTGTACTTTCTTTTTTTACGAAGTTATAAATTAAATACACTTAATTGTGACAATTTGTATAATTTATAAAGCCATCACCATCGATCCTGTTTGTGGCCAGTCGCTCTCTCTCTCACTCTACGGCGCCCAATTCCTTTAGCGATTGGCCCTCGAGCCAAGTGACCACACGACCCCAATCTCATGCTGCGGGCGAAAATCGAGTGTTACAGTGGCGTACCCAACGTATGGCTTGAAGGATCGTTGGTGTGGTTTTAGTTATTAGGTTCATAGTGAGGCAGGTCTAAGGATTGGCACATAGGTTAGGTATCTCTAACTTTAACTAGCACGTTAGGAAAAATTAGATAAGACGACTTGTCCTTGTGGTTTAAGTGACTTTCTTCGCCATTTTAATTTTACTACTGTTTACTTTATTAGCACTTACTACTATCTACCACTCTTGGTGTTTAAACTGTTATACTAAGTGTCTAACTTATACACTCTGTTAAAATGGACTTGTCAATTAAAATAGAATGGCTGACAAAAGAGGAGCTTGCGCATGAACTGACTAAGTTACAAATACCTTTCTCAACATCAGACACATGCGACATCCTACGGAAGTTGTTCCGTCAAACGCGGTCTCTTATCCGACGTGGCAGCCTCAAACCAGGCACCAGCGCTCCAGTTGATCCCGCTGGCGAACTAACACTTTGTCGCTCTGCGATTAAAAACCTGCAGAAGGAGGTGGCTGAAGGAACAACACTGTCGGAGGCTCGTAAAGAACGGCTGAGGGGTCGAGTTGAATATTACCTAGGTCGTTTGGAGGGAGTCTCAGATCAAGGAGATGTGGTTCAAACCCTCAAAGGTGTTCTGGTCAGTTGCCTAACTACTCTTAACCCCGAGGGGGACTCTTCCGATTCTGAGGAGGAAGTTTTCAGCTCTCCAGCGAAGCCGCAGACTACGGTGACGTGTCGAGCCGAGCCGCGCTACAACCTTGCTAGTTTAAACCTTAAATACAAAGGGGATACGTGCGTACGTGCTTTTATTACGCGCCTGGAGGAACTCCGGGTGGCACGCGAGATCCCTGAACGTGTTATTTTCACCGGTTTTCCGGATATTCTGGACGGACCAGCTCTCTTTTGGTTCCGTTCGTGTAAGGGTGACTTTTCGTGTTACGCGGACCTTTTAACTGCTCTTAAAGCAGACTTTGATATTCCGGATTATGACTTTAAATTATTAGGTGAGATAAGGGCCCGCACCCAAGCTAAACACGAGTCTATCGTGGTGTACCTGTCCGTCATGGGTGCGTTGTTTTCTCGGTTGACTTCACCGCTGGCGGAAGCCGAGCAATTGGACATTTTACTACGCAACATAAGGCCTGGATATAGCCGTGAGTTGGCTTTAATTGACGTGCCCTCTATACAAAGGTTGAAGGAACTGTGCATGCGTCTCGAGCTTGCAGGTTCGCGCTCGGATAATTTTACTGAACCATCTTCATCCGGTTACACGGTAGCTCCGGACGTGCAAGTGCGAACGCGCAATGCCCCTGCGTTCCGTAGACAGGAGGTTGGCTCTGTAGACAAGCCCGTGGGCCCGTATTGTTTCAGGTGTAAGCGGACGGGACACAAAACAGGTCGCTGCCCGCGATCTCGCGACTTGGTGTGTTTCGTGTGTGGTCACCCGGGCGTACGCACGCCGGAGTGTCCTAAGTGCAAGGAGAGGGGTTGTTCTCCAAAAAACTAGACTATCAGGTCTCGCATAAAACTTGTAATGCGCGACCTGTCAAAACTTATTTTCTACCTTCTGCTGACGACTACCGTCCCTACTTGACTGTGCAGGTTCTCAATGTGAACGTTTGCGGCCTTCTTGATTGCGGCGCAGCGTGCTCTGTGCTTGGAGCGAACGCACACGTCAAGTTCTTAAATTTAAATATAAAAATGTTACCATTCGACCGGCCGCGGGTCTTACGCGTCGCTGACGGGGTTGACTACATCTGTCGTTTTTACATGAATTTACCGGTCCAATATAAGGAGGAAGTTCGACTGGTTCTGTTCCACGTTCAGCCGGAGATTAAGTTGCCGATACATTTCGGGATTAATTTTTGGAAGGCCTTTAATCTCGCGCCTGACGTCCTTGCGTGTCTGCCGGCGTCGATTTCTTCGGTCGAAACCATTGTAGGTAGCGTGGAAGAGGATGGCTTGCGGAACTACGAGGAACTCACGCCGGTGCAGAAACAGGAACTCGACTCGGTCCAACGTTTATTCGACCAAATCAATACCGATAGAGTCGGACTAGGTTGCACGTCTTTAATCCAACACGTGATTAACACCGGTGACGCAAGACCGATTAAACAAAAATATTATAGGCTTAGTCCGGAAAAGCTGAAATTCTTGAATGCGGAGTTGGACCGCATGTTAAAAGACAAGGTTGTGGAACGGTCTTTCGGCGAATGGAACTCCCCTCTTACTATGGTACCTAAGGCCAACGGGGAGGTGCGTCTCTGCTTAGACAGCCGTCGACTTAATGCGGTTTCAAAAACTGACGCCTACCCTTTGCCTTACATCAACTATATAATTGACAACTTACGTGATGCTAAATATCTCACTTCCCTCGATTTGAGTGCGGCGTACCACCAGATTCCTTTACATCCTGACTCGAAAGAAAAAACGGCTTTCACAGTGCCAGGCCGGGGCCTGTTCCATTATAATCGCATGTGTTTCGGTTTGGTGGGAGCAAGTGCTACGATGCAACGACTCATGGACAGCTTGTTCGCCGCGGAATTTGATAACAAGGTGTTCGCGTATATAGACGATATTGTCATTTGCACCTCGACCTTTGAGGAGCATGTGGATATTCTCCGTCGCGTCCACAAAAAATTAAATGACGCTAACTTAACCATAAACATGCAGAAATCGCAATTCTGCCGTAGCGAGCTGAAATATTTAGGTTACATGGTGGACCGCTTTGGTTTACGTACAGATCCTTCCAAGGTGGAGGTGATAATGAATTTCCCTATCCCTCGCGAGGTAAAAGAACTTAAGCGTTTCTTAGGCATGGCTGGGTGGTATCGTAGGTTCATTAAAAACTTCTCTCAGGTCGCTCGTCCTCTGACTCGGTTGACGAGTAAGAAATATAAGTTCGAATGGACACCAGAGGCTAACGCGTCGTTCAACACTCTAAAGTCTGCTCTCATTACTGCTCCTATTCTGAAATGCCCCGACTTTAGCGTTCCTTTCTATATCCATACGGATGGTAGCTCTTTTGCCATTGGCGGGATGCTGGCTCAAAGGATAGATGACGTGGACCACCCGGTTGCCTACTGCAGCCGTACCTTGAATGCGCAGGAGGTTAACTACACGGCTACTGAGCGCGAACTTCTGGCGGTCATCTATGCTTTGGAGCAGTATCGCCCATATGTCGAGGGTTCCAAATGCTACATAGTTACGGACCACGCCTCTCTCAAGTGGTTTTACAAATTGAAGAATCCTTCGGGTAGACTCAATAGGTGGGCCTGTCGCTTGAGTCAGTTCGACTTCGAGATCATTCACCGCAAGGGCAAGGAACACGTGATTCCAGACACTCTCTCGCGAATTAAGGTAGACTCCATAACTTTTGACCCTGTGACTGTACAGGATCCCTGGTATTCTAAGGTGCTCAAAGGCTGTAGCGACACTCCCAGGATATACCCTAACTTTACGGTTACTGATGGCAAACTTTTCCGCCTTTCAAAAAATAAATATAGCTTCACCTCTAGGTTCGAGTGGAGACTGGTGGTGCCCAGTGAACATCGGGAGGAAATCTTACGGCAGTATCACGATGAGCCAACTTCGGGTCACTTTGGCGTCGCGAAGACCCATAAGCGAATAAGTGCAGATTACTTCTGGCCGAACTTGTATCGTGATGTGGAGAAGTATGTCGCCTCCTGCGAAGTGTGCAAATGCTACAAGCCTGCCAATACGGCTCGTGCTGGTCTTATGGGCAATCCTCGCGTCGTTACTAAGCCTTGGGAGGCGATCTCCTGTGACATCCTTGGCCCTTTCCCACCATCCTACGCTCGGAACCAATACCTCTTCGTCTGTGTTGACTATTTTAGTAAGTTTTCACACTTGTTTCCGCTGCGTAACGTCACGGCTAAGTCGATCGTTAAGTGTTTGGAGAAGGGGGTGTTCTTGCGTGACGGGGTTTGCAAGTATATCTATGTCGATAACGGCCCACAGTTCATTTCCCGAGATTTCCGGGACTTGATGACTAAATACAATGTGCCGAATATTTTCTACAATCCCCGTTACCACCCCCAGACTAATCAAACGGAACGCTTGAACCGCGATATCGTGCGTGCCATAGCATCTTACGTGCGTTCTGATCATCGTAAGTGGGATCAGAACATACCCGAGATCCAATGTGCCCTTAACACGGTGGTTCATGAAAGTACTAAGTTCACTCCGTTTTACTTGAATCATGGTAGGGAAATGGTGTTGGATGGAGCCTTGCTCAATCTCGATGTTCC
The DNA here is from genome assembly GCA_963966035.1 of Acleris laterana. Classification (NCBI taxonomy): domain Eukaryota; kingdom Metazoa; phylum Arthropoda; class Insecta; order Lepidoptera; family Tortricidae; genus Acleris; species Acleris laterana. The sequence continues at coordinate 12,076,342 of OZ014462.1, read as the reverse complement.
TGTCGACCCAGTGTCGGTAGTTTTGGAGCGCGAGCCATTTTCTTCGAACCTGTCTCAGCTGAGAGGTATTTTTTCCACCGTACAAGGTCATATGCGAAAGGCCTACACTCGGAACGTAAAGTACTACAATTTGCGGAAGCGCCCCATACAATATGAGGAGGGTCAGATCATTTACAAGAGATGTTTTCCTTTGTCTAACGCAGATAAATACTTTAGTGCAAAACTCTCCCCTAAGTATGAGAAGTGCGTGATCAGCGCAAAACACGGCCCTTTGGTTTATTCCTTAAAGTCTATGGTAGGTAAACCCTTGGGGAAGTTTCATATCAAGGACTTACTCGAGCGAGGCGAGGATCGACTGGAGGCCGGTGCTTCCCCAATAGATTAAGTATTAATAGATAGCACGGGTTTTTCTTTTTAAATCTAGTTCCTAAAAAAAAAAAAAAATGCTACGTGAACGATAAGTAAACCCCTATCTCATGTCATAGGTTTATTTTCTGTCTTTTGCACGCCTTACCCATAAGTTGTTAGCCGTAGTTATGTATTACATTTTTTTTAACTTAAGTAATGTCTGGACTTGCTGAGATTTTTGGCGTTGGTAGAATATTTGTCCCGACCGTTGGCTCTTTAAGGTATGATTTACTGGTTTGTTTGGTATATTTCGTCCGGACTGCAGGTGTTTTATTGAAGGGAAAAGACTTGTCCTGACTGTTGGCTCTTTTAAAGGATTGGATTACTGGAATGAAAGCATATTGAAGTAGAGTGAGGTAGGCTAAGTTTTAATTTTAAGTAACCAAGGATGCGCATCCATTTAATTTTAGTTGTGCTGTCATGTTTTGTCCGTAGTATGGTAAAGCGTGTAGTTATTGGTAATTTTTCTCTTACCATAATATTTTATTAGTTTTAGGATTTCTTCCGATTACGCCATAGGCGCAATCTGTTCGAGATAAAACTTGTGAAAAGGACATTCTGGTGGTATACAGAGTGCATCCTCTTTTCCATTGTTCTAATCTCTTTATACTGGTTTCAGTTGAGATTTCCTTTTACAAGTTTAGGTTGAAATTCGTGTGTTATAGTTTCAACACTTGATTTTAAATAGTCTCACTTGAGTGTTTACTTAATTATAGGGTTTCTGCCACAGTTCTTATAAGTGGTAGTTTAATCAATTAAATTAAGCCGCTTAAGAGGTTGGTAGTGTGTCACACCCCTCATTGTAGTTTCAGTTCTTTGTGTAGAGCTGTATAATTCTCGCGGATGTTTCTCTCAGTTGAGGTTGATGTGTACTTAAAGAGATACTAACTTTAGTACATACTTGATTTAGTTTAGGATCTAGAGCGTTTGTTTGGAAATTGAACCAACAAACTCTGATATAGGTTTAGAGCGTTTGGTTGGAGGCAGAGCCAACAAACACTAGGAAAGTAGTTTATAAGTTTACTTTAGCAATTAGTGTAGTTTATGCGTAGTAGGTCTGAGACGGGCAACCACGTTTGCCGTTAGTGGACCCGGATCGGGCCTATGATTTATCTGGCTTCCCCTTTATGGCGAAGACCATTAGAGATAAGACTTTTATTTTCTTTTCGGTAGAAGAGGGTGTGTTTAAGCGTAGTAGGTCTGAGACGGGCAACCACGTTTGCCGTTAGTGGACCCTGATCGGGCCTATGATTTAACTGGCTTCCCCTTTATGGCGAAGACCATTGCACGATGTTATGTTTTCCAACCTGATTAGTTTTTTTTTTTTTTTTGGTAAATGAGGCGCCGAGACCTGCAGTGCCGTAGGCCGCGATGCATCCCTGTCAGGCAACAGCCACGGATTGGAATGATGCTAAGGTGCTGCAGTGCCTTCGTGTCTTAAGCCGGAACACTGGATGGACTCTCCGTTCTTTGCCGTTATGGCTGTCTGTTCTTACACATGAGAATGTGTATAATAATTTTATTTCAGAATCTTAGCAATTCTGAAATAAAATTATTTTTCCCAACTGGAACCCTACTGTAACACCCCAAAATCGGGTTGTCACTTTTTCTCTGTCATACTTACAGTCATCCTTTCTTTTGTCGGAAAGCCTTCCGCGCTAATTCCTGGCTGAGTTTAGCGTCTACTGTTTGACGAGCGAACGAGTATCAGGCCACATACACCTGGTAACCGGTGTTTTAGTATATCAACGTTGATCACAAACGGTCGACATAAACACTGCCGTTTTTACACTTGGATACTCGTTTTGTCTCACATAGTTCAACACGGAGCTTTTGTATTCCAGAGCTAGGTTCCTGTGCCTTATTTGGAAGTCGTATTTAACCGGTTTACACTATCTATTCCTTTTTATTTTCAATTGAAAACCCAGACATTGTTATCGTTTGTTAGCCGTTGTTGTCATAGTATGAAATGTCACTTTGACTTTTGACAGGAGGTTAAGGCGTTCGCACATCGGCTTTATTACTCTGTTTTGGGTGTAGTATCTTTTTATTTTTGAATTCTTATTTACTCGTTCTAGATATTTTTTTTCACTTAATTTCAGCTAAGCAAAAAGTATTTTCTTTATTGAGAGGAATCAGAGGTATTGAAGTTTTAACGTCAATGTGAGTATGGTAGGTGGCAACACCGGTAACGCCAGAGAGCGTCACTTGGTGTTTGCCGATCAAGGATGGAGATTTAATTTAGAACAGGCCTAGGTGGTTTCCTTGTTCTTGACGCTGTGTCTTACAGTCTAGATGTCTTATTTTCACCAAGAATAACTGAAGTCTTAACGTGCGTTGTCACGAGTCTGAAGGGTGAGTATTTCATTTGGAAGGGGCGCGTCGCAATTGTGTTACGTAATCGCCATGTTCTATTTCTAAAAGTGTATCGGTCTATTTCAGATGTTCTTTACGGTGTTATTGATAACACCAACTCCGCGGTCTCCGAGTATAAAAGCCAATTGCCTCTAATTTACTGCCCGAAAGGTAAACTTTATTCGTTAAAAGTGATGTGTTGTCTGAGGATATGTCCTTGTTTGTTCCTTTACTGAGACGTTATATTGTACGTTTTAGGGTTTCAAGGCTACCCCGGAAATTTCAAGTCTGCTCCGGAGATGTTCGGGTTAACCTATAACCTCAAGGCGGAGGTTATCTTCGTGCATGCGGTGTGCTGAGACGGCTTCGACGGGTTTGTGCACGAGGAAGTAGCCGTGCGATGACGAGTACACTTCGCGTGGGATCCTGACGCCTGCGTTCACTGATGTCGCGTGACGTTGACTTTCTTTTCTTTTATTTTCTTTATTTTATTCCGCGTTTACTCTAACCTATTATACGTCGTCCATCCTTAGACCGCGTTGGTAGCAAGCGCCTCTTTTGTAATGTTTATCAATTCTAGTAATGGAAAAGAACTGTACGGGTTTACTGATGCTAATCTCGTAGGTAACCCGGATTTTTCCTTACTTACTCGTTTGTAAGGTTATCAATCCTAGTAATGGAAAAGAACTGTACGGGTTTACTGATGCTAATCTCGTAGGTAACCCGGATCTTTCCTTACTTACTTTTTAGTATAATAAATATTTGCAATTACTAGTAATGGAAAATTTCGTTACGGGTTTACTGATGCTAATCTCGTAGGTAATCCGGACCTTTCCTTACTTACTTTTTAGTATAATAAATATTTGCAATTTCTAGTAATGGAAAATTACGTTACGGGTTTACTGATGCTAATCTCGTAGGTAACCCGAACCTTTCCTTACTTACCCTTTGGTATAATAAATATTTGCAACTATTTCTTATGTGTGTGGAAAGGCGTGGTTAATTAGAATTAAGAACTAAAAGGGAGGACGCTCTCTAATCTTATTACTCTGTGTTGTTCATTCAGAACATAGTGTAGTGCGAAGAATCTGAGTCTGTACTTTCTTTTTTTACGAAGTTATAAATTAAATACACTTAATTGTGACAATTTGTATAATTTATAAAGCCATCACCATCGATCCTGTTTGTGGCCAGTCGCTCTCTCTCTCACTCTACGGCGCCCAATTCCTTTAGCGATTGGCCCTCGAGCCAAGTGACCACACGACCCCAATCTCATGCTGCGGGCGAAAATCGAGTGTTACAATACAATGGGCTTTTAAAAAATCTTTTAGCTTTTAAGAAATAAAACCATTATATATTATGACCATTATGTATTATGTATGACCCATTATCTATTTTAAACTTTATGTATTATGATACGTACCCGATATTTATAATTAGATACTGTTTTTAACCAACTACAGTTTGGGTTCCGTACCCAAATGGTACCTGCGGGATCCTACTAAATAAACCTGTCACCCATCACTCCGAGTGACCTCCCTGGTAAAAATGTTCACTACACTTTTATAATTAAATAGTATATCGTATAGTATCTCGATCAAATTAATGAACCATTATTCATAACCATCTTTGAACAGGAATTATTTTAGTAGCTGTACACCTTCTGTCACTTTCTTAATTTGCCAAGTTAGGGCTATTCGACTTCTTGTCATTAAACAAAACGTATAAGTAGGTGAAAAACTTAAGTAAGTGACCCCTTGCATGTAGTTGTAACACATCTGTATAGACCTTTTGACATTCCATGTTTGAATTTTGACGTAAATTCTATAGGTATTAGTTTTATACACAACTACATGCAAGAGGTCACTTACTTTAGTTTTTCACCTATACGGTTATGCAAATTAAGAAAGGTCAATAAATACGTAAGTATATTACATATCTACATACATACATACATTAAATCACGCCTGTTTCCCAGAGGGGTAGGCAGAGACCTCTTCTTTCCAGGGATTGAAAACCGGTTTATTTTCCGTAGCGGTTAAAGCCACACTATGAGAGCCTAACCCATAATAAAGGTTACGCTCACAGGGAGCGAAATGCATTTACCGGTTAGAGAGCGCTCCTTCCGTGTGAGCCGAGACAAGGGTGAATGACGGAAGCGCTCTCTAACCGGTTATAACCGGTAAATGCATTTCGCTCCCTGTGAGCGTAACCGTAACCGTAATCCGTTGGAACGTAACCCAAATAATTAACCGGTTTAACCTAAATAAATACCGGTTTATTTGTAACCGGTTACAATCCCTGCTTCTTTCCACTTGCCCGATCTTGACAAATTTCTTTCGCTTCTTCCACATTCTTACATCGAGTCATGCACGCACGTCGGTTACATATCTAACTGCCGAAAATTGATCTATAACACCAAATTTAAATAACTACCTATACACCCATAATTAATTATGACGTAAACGCACTCAGACTTCAAATTATTTTCAACTCTACACCTCAATTTCAAAACACATTTTCGCTTAACCGTGTCCTGTAATCACGCTGTTTAAGCAACGGTATCTCCTTAATATCTACAAAAGCCGAACTAATTATTGAAATTGAAATCCGATGCGTAATACTCATTAATGAAATGTGTACAGTCAGCCATGGGATCGGTATGTAAATTAAATATTTAATTAAAGCTATACTCGTATGGTATTCAGAAATTACATTTACAATTTAGCTGTTGTGCGCGTTGTCCACGCAGAAAAATAAAACATAGCCTATGTCACTCAGGGTGAATGTAGCTTTCCAATAATGAAAGAATTTTTGAAATCGGCATTGTAGTTTTTGAGTTTATTCATTATAAACATACACACACAAAAATAGAAATAGAAATAGAAAATTTTATGTGCTAGAATGCGTTATACAGTGTCTTAAAAAATAACATGGGTTAGATCGTACATTCAGTGTCGACAGAACGACATGCAATGCAAATTTTTAATTAAATGGTCATTACAAATCATGTCGAGCAATATAAATAGTATTACCGTCTACTCATATCATGCAAACAAATCAATTAATATAATTACAGGAAAGTCTTATCTACAAGTGATCTGACCATTTATATATCCATTACTTAGCTCCGTTATTAAAATATTCATTTAAATTGTAGAAACAATTAGAGAGAAGCCATCTAGTAAGTTCATTTTATCAATACAAATCTCAATACAAATCTTTCCTCTTTATAATATTCTTGTAGATTTTTAACGCGGGTGATCATAATAAATATTGTTAATTGAAAATATAGAAATATAATAGAAATAGTTCAGCAGTTCAGCCGTGAAACTAAAAGACTACTTTAACTAAAATAGGTTTATTGTACACTTTACGCATACACTGAGTGAAACACGAGAGATATCTAGCAGAATAATTGTATTACAGCACGTGAGCATAAACAGCCCCTAAATCTGAAATAGCACAAAATATCATGTCAACAGAAAAAGAAATCAATTTGGCGAAAAAATCAAGATTTCTATAGCAAGGAGACGGCACGCACACTACTGCAGCGTAATACTTACCTCGTCGGAAAAAGGGATTAAGTATTATAAAACTGCTATAGAAATCGGACCTTATCGGTAATGGGAAAGAGTTGTATTTGCTCTGGCTGTAAGTTGCAGATATGATTTTATAGGTTAGGTTAGTAATACTTCCTTCGTCGGAAGAGGTATTAACTATTATAAAACTGCTATAGAATATGACACCTTATTGGTAATGATAAAGGGTTGTATTTCCTATGGCTATAAGTCGTAGATATGGTTTTATAGGTTAGGTTAGTGTGTATAGCGCACAGATGTAGTCGCGGGCCTATTGACGTAGTTCTGTCAAGCAGAAGGCACAGGGTTGGCGCTTTCAAGAAAACCGTTTTGTTATATTTTAATATTTTAGTTTATGGTATACAAACATGTTTTTACTATGGTTATATTTTGAATTCGACTATACGTACGTGCCTACTGACCAAACTATATAATTTTCCTTCAATAAAAAAAAACATGCGAGATAGGACAAAAATATAAACCCGTCCGTCAGGATTGCTGCCCTCATAACTACATTCATTCCATGTAAAGTAAAAAAAACCTTATAAATTAATGACCTAGTGCCAAACAGCAGTGCTCGCATCGTTGCGTACCAGTATAAGACCCAACTTGCTCCAAAGATTAGGAGCACATTTTGCAGTGTTAGGATAGCAGTCTTCAAATTGCAAAATAGTCTGTCCTCGTCTATGATTCATGCTTTAAAACTTACATAACAGTTCTAATGTGATTTAATTACTACTACTATAGGTAAATAACTTAAGTAAAGGACCTCTTTCTGGTAGTTGTGATACATCTGTATAGACCGTTCGACATTTTATATCTGAAATTTGACGTAAATTCCAAATTAATTTTATACACAACTACATCCAAGAGGTCCTGTACTATGCTATTTTAGAGAACTACTTCAACTATTTTTACACGACTGCCCAATAAAAGGAGTGTAATGTTTTCGGGGTTCAATTATGTGTGTATGTACGATTCTTTATTCCACCATAACTTCTAAACGCCTGAGCCGATTTAGTTACAAATGCGAAAGTGTGTCTGTCTGTCTGTTACTTCTTCACGCTTAAACGACTGAACCGATTTAGGTGAAATTTAGTGCAAACATAGTTTGAATCCTAGGAAAGGACATAGGATAGTTTTTCCCCGAAATTCATCCTCTAAGGGGGTGAAACAGAGGGTGAAAATTTGTATGGAGGTACGATATAAACGAGTTCCAGGCGGACGGAGTTGCGAGCAGAAGTTAGTAAAAAATAAGCTTGCTTTTCATTTATTTATTTTATTTATCTAAGGAGCGCCATCCCTAGCAAGCATGCGGACCTACTAAGCGCGCCCCGAGACAGCCTCGTATTAAGCACTACGAACAAACATACAGCTGCACTACATGTAGAGATATTATTGGAAACTCACATTTATGTAGTATCGAGAAAAAAGTTAGGTTTTAGGTCACAAGGGGTTTATAAGGAGTAAGTGCTATAGTTCTTAGAAGGTGGCGTGTTTGTGCTTGTCTCTCACTCGCTCTTATGCGCTTTTAGTAAGAGCGAGTGAGAGAGAAGTACAAAACCAAAGCATTTTTAAGTGCTTACAGACTACATTGTTCTTTATCTACAATAAACAAAATACGGGTGTTGTATCTGTGTGTGTGACTGTCTGTGTAATCGTAGGTCCCAAACGCAAGACTTGAAGAAATTAAAAAAAGATAGTTTAATCAGAATCAAAACTGCTTGCAGTATTCGCATTGTTGTGTTCCGGTGTGGGGATAAGACAACTTAGTCCGCAGGGTTAGCAACACATTTGGGGTCTTAATATTGTAGGTTTGAGAATGCAAATTCGTGCTCATCGCATCGTGCTCGCTTGCCTTCTCTATGCGATATAAAAAAAAACATGTAAGCTAGGTTTCATGAAAAAAAAAAAGTTTTTCTTATGTACATATAGAGCTGACATACATACATATACCTACATAGGTAGGTTAAGATATGTGAATGACAAAATGACAGAAAAACGTCACTTTGTATATACCTAAGTGGCTACATCCATAGATGCAGAAGTCGAATAAAAAACATTGACCGTTCCGTAAGAGCGAAAAGGTCTAAAGTAAATATAGCCCAATTACGAAACAAGACATATAGGCATTGTAAGATGACAAAGGATGGGCACAGTAATGACCCCTTGTTACCGACTTCCTCCTGATTTCTGGACGGGGGGTCAGTTCCTGTCAACTTCTATGAGACGGCCGAAGAAAATTGGCAAGGCTAATAAGACTTAAAGGTTACGCATAAACTTTTTTTTTGTAAATATTTTTATTTTTACATAGTACCATAGTTTAAATGTCGCCAAACTGTGTGTCAGTTCAATAATCTAATACTACTTGGTAGGTACTATCAGCCCAATGGAACCCTGACCCACCATAGAACGGTGTCACAGTGACATTATAAAACAATTTGTTTGACACTTCTTATGACTTGAATCATAACGTCTCTGTGACACAGTTCTATGGTGGGTCAAGGTTCCAATGGTCTGATAGTACATACTAGTGCTTACTTACTTACTTACTTAATTAATGTTTGGAGTGCCAGAATATGACTTTTAACATGTCAAATGCAATATGCTTTTTCCTAGTAGAAAGAGCCCTAGATTATCTTAGTCTTAAACCTAGCTTTGTATTTGTACTATGAGTACTAGACAGCGATAGACATCGAAAAGGTCTCGGCAAGGGAACAAGTACTTGCACTTATTACATAAATATTTACTCTTTTTGGGAATCAAACCCCGGACCGCTAGCGTCGTAAGTACCTACCAACTACACTTTACATTGATATATATTCATGCTCATTTATTATTTAGTTATTAATTCCTATCTCAATATTTACTTAATATTCATTTAAAACTTAAATACAACCCCTTGAAAGGTGTTACAAGCACGACGCCATTTTGGAAGTTCCATTTGAATTTGGAATTTTCCATTATTGAGTGGCTAATGCTAATACCTACCCAAGATTATTTATCAAACTTTACAACACTCTCCCCTAAAATCACCTGGAAGGAACGAGGGTGTGGCTAGGGATGGGGGGTCTAAAACATCGATAAACTTCGAATTTTAAATAATACAATCTATCACGACAATGCAGTGTTTGAACACACAACAATAAATAAGAGAAGAGGCGAGGCGAAATAAAATAATAGTTTTGGTTTTCGATTCGAGAGTCCTTGTATGTTCACAATTAAAATACTGTCTTAAAATTATTACAACATTTTACAATTACTAAAATATTAGGTACATTCACAAAAAAGTCATTCTATATTAAAAATAAAAAGGTGCAAATAAAACTTTTGTACGTTACTAATATTTTTCGTTTTCTGCTTTGCCCGAGGCTTAGATGGCGGAGAGTGTATTGTTTTATAAAACAGAGAAAACAAAAAAGATATTCTGTATTTTGAGATTACGATAAAATAACGTTAAACGTAACACCGACGCGCAAGGCGCAAGACCTTTAAAACTCAACCAGGCAGCGTCATTTCCATCGATATCGACACCTCATTATCGGTGTCCCATCACTAGCAGCAACATTATTGGCGTAAATGATTTCCGCCGAGATCCGGCACGTAGATTGCTTATAGCTATATTGTAGCGATATTATAGCTATATTATTTGTTGCACCGCGTAAAACTCGTGAGGGGCTTAACAAGGGAGTTTTATGAGCAAATATATAACTTATGGTAATATTCGGACGGAAAGTTGACTCTTTGAGATATGTTTATGGTATAATCTATTATACGTGTTATCTATTATACTTGTTCATATTTTTTTTTACTAGCGACCCGCCCTCGCTTCGCTTCGGTTTATGTGAGTTTTCTGTAACACCCGTACATAAAACAGGATTTATTATACATATAAACCTTGCTCTTGAAACACTCTATCTATTAATAAAAACCGCATCAAAATCCGTTGCGTAGTTTTAAAGATCTAAGCATACATAGGGACAGACAGCGGAAAGCGACTTTGTTTTATACTATGTAGTGATATCACGCAGGCTACCACGGCTTCCATTACGCTCGGTAAAAGCATACCGCTTTTGAAATGTTATCGGTTGTTTTTTAATTCGGCTCGAGCGTCCAGTGGCGCCCTCATTACTATTATTGTTTTTTCTAATTAATAAAAAGAATTTCCTTGCAATCAGACGATACGTTTTTGTAGCGAAGCTTGTAGGCAGCGCTCCTGCGATGCATCTGGTGTTGTGGTGTTGCGGGTGTATAATAGTCGCGGCCATCGCTTACCGTCAGGTGACACGTTAGTTTATCTGTCTCCTTTTTCCCTTTTAACACTTACCCCCTTACTTATAAAAGTGAAATTAACTTAGAATAGTGTATGCCATACTTTGTCACTTTCTTTCAGATGCAATTGTCACAATTACAGATAAGGACAAAGCATGGCATAAACTATACCAAGCTTATTCCACGTTTATAAGTAAGGGGGTTATTCACCTAAACTCTTTTGTTATAAAAACTGTAATTTATGATAAGAAGTAACCTAAACTGCATAACTTTAACTAGACACTTGTAGAGCATGTAAAACTCCGGTACAAAAAAGAATATAGCATAAAACGGGACACAGAAAACATCGCAAAATTCCCATACGTGTAAAGAACAAACGACTAGCGTATTTCACCGAAATTTTTCACCAACGAGAAAAACTTTGAAGCGCGCGTATTTAACATTTTCACAGTCCTGCTATTCGGGGGAATAAAACTATGCGGCCAAATCACTAGAAGGATGCGGTGTTTGTATGTGTGAAGCCTACACGACAATGATTTAGAGCATACATAGATCAAATTAGAGACAATGGCGATCCCTACTTTCAAAGCTGATATCTCGTAAATGGCTAAACCGATTATCATGAAACTTAATTAATAACCATCCCTATTAATCTAGCTTTCTTAAGAAAAAAAACTGTGTTCGAATCGGTTGATCCGTTTAGAAGCTACGATGGCATAGACAGTTACCCAGACTAATTGGACATACAGAATACACTCGCTAAACTTATACCGTACGTTTAAGTTTGGTTCCTCCTGATGCAAAAATCTTTTAATTTTATATACAATAATTAATTTTAAATTTACCTAGTCTCATGGTTACCCTACTTCTCAAGTCGAACTGTCATGATTAAAAGTACTGTGAGTACTTTAATCTACATAATTCGTTTAATAGAATAGGGTGACCACACGGTTGGTAATTTTGACTCTGTGAAGAAATTAAGTTTTACTTCAACAAAGTATATTTTGACTCTGTGAAGAAATTAAGTTTTACTTCAACAAAGTATAATTGTTGGTTTTTGAAGTTATCGCACTGAATTCGCCTTGAAATGCTGCGTTAGAAACCATAAATTCGGTTCACGACTTTGGAGTCGCCCTGTAACCCTTCTGTTTCACTCAGCGGTTAAAAATTCACTCGCACACGTCGCGGTGCTTGTGTGACATTGAATGTATATAGCAAATGTCGTCTATTTGTAGGTACGTGTTACTCACACGACTGTAAATGAAAGGCCAAATCGATTTCGATATACTATGCGTGAATAAAAACAAAATGGCGGCAGTCAATCTCTGTAAAGCGTGGCCGCGCCAACGCTCAATAATTGGCAACACAGTGTAGTCCATCTTTTTTGTTGCCAACCTAATAATGCTTGGTTGTCACTGCGTAGTCTGAAAGAGTTCGATTTTTGAAAAAAATGTTTTCTGGCCTCTGCGTTGTTCGAATGTGTTCGACTTTTAAAAATAGGTGTTATTTTGGTTATTTTATGTGTGGCCAGTGGCATACTGAGGGTAACCAAAGTGCGTAAAGAGTGTGTTCAAATTGTGGTACAGTCAAGGATGTCATATTTTTTTAGGGCAAACAAGCACACAAACAACAAACAAATGACTAACTTTCCAGTCAACTCATGTCAAACACTAATTATATCGAAAATCATAATTATATATTCTGCTGGTTGCGGTTTCGGAGAATTGCATAACATGAAAATTGGTTCATAACGTGGTCAAAGTGTGCATCCCCGAAATATCAACTAATTTTATTATAATTATGATTTCTCGTCTTTTAGACAAAAAGGAGCAAGAATGCGGGTGAATTCATTAAAAAAAATTAAAGTTTGAAAATTAAAACACCCCTATCTACCACCTTATGTTTCTTTTTCTTTTGTTTCTTTGTTATTTTCTGTTTGAGCAATAAAGAGTTTTCATACATACAGATTCACTAAAGCTGGCACGAATGGAAAAGAAATTTGTACCGATGTTCGAATTTCAAACAGAAAACCTATTATTAGTTTACACACTCGTATTATTTCGTTAAGTTTCGTTCACTCATTCAATCCATTCATGTCAGCTCTTGTGAATTGACCTGTACATACATACCATACTACAAATATCTTAGTTTAACTAAAACAAATGCTTCCTAGCAACGTTATAAAACAACTACAACCCTTCTACGTGTGTAATATTTAATATTAGATATTTGAGTTCCTTTCCAGATTTGACGCAGTCTTCTAAATTCTCTCGAGTCCGCAAGCTGACACAGAGCTTTTACCTTCAAAGGAAATAAAACTATATCAAAGCAGCTTAAGGTTGGTTTTACTCTGAATTTATTGTGTCATAATTGCGCCTTGTCCGTCCAACTTTACAAGAATTAAAATGTGATTTAAAAACGACTTTGAATTCAGAAAATATCAAATTCATATCTTAAAATGGAAAGACAAAATACTTGACAAGCCATTATTTAAACTTACATACATACATACTGTGGGGGACGCAGAGCTATAGAATAAGTAACAACTCTAAAAACTTGTTAATAATTCTGTAACCACATTTTGCATAAATAGGCCAAACCAGCGTATTAGTGACAGGTTGCAAGCCCATCGCCTGACAAGTACCACACAGCCTTAAACTAAACCCTTACCTTACTTACATACATACATACATTAAATCACGCCTGTTTCCCAGAGGGGTAGGCAGAGACCACTTCTTTCCACTTGCCACGATCTTGACAAATTTCTTTCGCTTCTTCCACATCCATACATCGAGCCATGCACGCATGTCGGTTTCGGGTACTTAAGATTCGGCCCTTACCTTATTTATTTAGATAAAATCATCAATTCACACAAATATTTGTCATTACTGGCAATCAAACCAAAGACCGCTAGTTCGTAACTATTACTATCAGCAAGGCTTATCGCATCACCAATTGGAAGCAATCCAATCGACTAAAGTCATTTGGAGACACATTAACTATACAAAAGTAATAAATAACAAACACCTTTTATAAAATACAAGCTGCTTAATAATATTGCTTTATTAATATAGATAATAAAACCAAATTACAACTGAAGGGTGCTAACGAAGCTAATAACCAACGTAACTTGACCCCCGCCACCCTAAATAAAACATTCATTCGCATAGTGATCAACGAATCGAGGATCTGATCAGGGGTCTAGTGGGCGGTGGCTAATTAAATATACACGTGGCCTACACGTGGTGGGCAAATAGAAAGGTATTTGTTTTACCTTTGATTTATTTGGTTAGTATTTATATTAATAAAATATGTCGTAATTAGTTAGTGTTAAAAGGAAATTGTGTGTCAGGTTTTGTCTGTCATAACAAAGCTCATAAACAGGGATCTAAAATTGGGATAGATATTTACCTTAAGTTGGTAAAATTCCGGAAAACGTTAAGCAAAATATAATATAATTTCCGGAATTCCGGGATTCGACGAAACGTTCATATTCATTACTTTACAATTAACTTTACGTTAATTTGCTGCCCAAACTTCGTCAGTTGAATGATTTAAGGAAAAATTAAAAAACTTTTTTTTTAGTTCATGGTAATACTGAAATGTGTATTTATTCTGGGGAAATTAGTTTTTTTAGAAATCCCGGGAATTTTATAACAAATTAAAATTGAGTCCGCTTCCATACAACTGACCAACCACGCCGCTGCCAAAGCTTAGGTACAAATCGAACCGAATTTCCGATCACTGCATAAAAAAAGTTCATCGTTCAAGACATGAACCTTGAACACAAACACAAATTCGAGTATAAACCGTATACTTAGTGGAGGTAGAGGGTAACCCATGATTTTATAGCCTTCAGAATATGAATCTATTATGAATGAAATAAAATAAATTTTATATTTTAATCATTAGCCATAAAAACAAAAGAAATTCGACTTTACTTCCTGGGCACTAGACCTTTATTTCAACGGCCGTATTATGTACTACTATCATCAGTACAAGGAACTTCAAGAGTATAGAAATTCACTTCATCGAATGATATTTTCTGTTAAAGCCGCGATGTGGTAAGTATGCGTCACGGTAATTAATTTAATCCTTAAGAGCTGGCAAATTCGAAACTGACATTATAAAAGTTACGTTATCTCCACCTTTCTTTTGGTTTAGTGTCCAATATCAAGTGAAAGACATCCAAATTGTCGTGGCCTGCACAGTGCACATTGACCTTCTCATTGCTACCTCGTAAGGGCCAGGGGGGTGATTCTCTCAAGAAGCAAAGGTGAACGAATGGACGAGTGATCTTCAAGCGGCGAGATTAAGTAGTCCGGTCAGTGCGAACAAAACACATTGTAGCGCGTGCATTTTCAATTTAGCAGCATGGTTCCTGCCGATGGGTCGAACGTATAAGGCTGCTTAATTGAAAATGCACGCGCTACAATGTGTTTTGTTCGCACTGACCGGACTACTTAATCTCGCCGCTTGAAGATCACTCGTCCATTCGTTCACCTTTGCTTCTTGAGAGAATATCACCCCCCAGGTCACATTTGGTTAGTTCGAAAAATAATCTTGTATCAGTCAACTAAAGTCAAGTCATATTGACAAATGTCCTAGATTTAGGACGTTGGGGTTACGAGGTTAAAAAACTTCGTGTTAGTGTTAAGTAACGTTAATTTATGTACTTTACGCTGACGTGTACTTTGTCTGGCAAAAAGTTGGTCGCAAATTTTGTAAATTAATTAAAAAAACCTCCTGAAAATAACTTTAGGAAGTCCTATAAATAAAGTGCCTAATTAACGTTCCTTTTCCGACCACGCTACCCCAGTAATTGAAATGGCAAACAAAACTTCTCAAAAATAATTCGAGGGCGGGGACAAAAATAAAATGTCGCTTTGAATTTTTGGATAGAATAAACTATTTTTCGTGCAATGTCGATTTTTTTTTAATGTAAGCTTATGTAAGGGAAATGAAAATAAAATTTTTGTAATGGTCCAATTAAAAAAGAATCAGTTTAGTGACTTACATGAGCTGTATTCCACTGACAATTAAATGAAGCCATTGTTTCACAGAAAACTTTGCCACCAATTTAAAATGACAGTCACTAAATGACAAACCTTTACAAAACCACTTAACATCAAATACGGCAATGTTAACCGCAGATATTTCTGGAGCCTTTTTTCCAATTACACATAAAAAGCCAGCAAAAAGTCGCGCTTTAATCTGAAACGACAAAAAATCTTCATCGTTTAATTCGCACGAAAGTGTCACGATCTTTGTACAAACAATGACAGTTAAACACGCGAGATCGAAAAGGGCCCCATGTTTGCACGGGGCTGTGTATTTGTTTTTCCATGCCCTCGGTACATTGTGGTTAGTGGGAAAGGGAAGCCGCGTTAGTGGGAGCGGGAGCGATGCAATTTATGTTTTTAAAGGTTAACTGTATATTAAGTTTAGTGTGGATTTCTTTGAATGTTCAATTAAAAAAGGATTTGGTTAATTCTGAATGAGGTATATAGATTATACATATAATAACATACGATACTGCTTTATTCACCTACGCCTTCGTTTTATTTGTAGCCTCCTCCTCCGAAAAATAGAGGGCGCTGTTATAAAATTTTACGAGTTGTAGCATGATGGTACGTAATTACTAAATATGCAATTTATAACCTTAAAATACCTAGATGAATCTATACTTAAAACATAATCTTTACTAATATTATAAAGAGGTAAAGTTTGTAACGTTTGTAATCTCTGGATCTACAGAAGCGATTTTAAAAATTATTTTACCAATAGAAAGCCACGTTTTTACTAGAGTACTATATGACGATACTCGGTTGTTATTGTGAATCTAAAACATGTCGGTGTAGTATTACTATTATTAGCTTAAAACTAAAACGGATATTGTATTTTTCGACGGATAAAACAAAATTCCATCTACCTACATCGCACGTGCCTTGTAATTATTCCATTACTTTAATAACGACATCTTTGTTGTTTTCATAATTATAGTTCAAAGACACAGAATTGGACAGTTGTTGTCCAACTACATTGCTTAGTTGGAATTTATTTAAAAAAGCTGAGTTTGTTCTGAGGAAATGTTATTAATTTAAAAGACTGTGTTTATTTAATTACAATACGTAACTACAGAAAATTGCTTAGACCCAATTCCATAGTAAACTCATGGCTATTACCTACTTTGGGTAGAAGACAAAAATAAACATACGTTTTTAGGTAAACAAGGAATTCGATACATCGCACAAAACACAGCGGGGGCAAGCTTTAAATAACTACTAAATCCATCTCAAAATAATAAATTAACATCAATAAAATAAGCAGGTAAAATGTAAATTTGTACCAAGTAATCCTTTCAAGAGCTCTCCAGTAAGGGCATCATTACCGACCGGAAGGACTTAATCTAATATACCCTTACAGGACTGAAAATACCGTTACAAGACAAATTGTCTTGGAGTCTGCTATTGGCTTTTCATCAGTCTGCAATTACTGCGGTAAACAGATAAATTCAGACATTTTTATTTAAACTTTTGATGTAAATTGTATATTTTTTTAGGAAATAAATTTGTCGGTTTTGTCACTTACATGTAAGCCTCGTTGGTAATGTCCCTGCCTACGAAGCTGGCGGTCTCGGGTTCAAATCCCGGTGAGGGCAGATATTTGTGTGATGAGCGCGAGTTGTTCCTGAGTCTTGGATGTTCTCTATGTAATTAATAATGTATTTCTCTATATAAGTATTTATATCGTTGTCTAGTACCCATAGTACAAGCCTAGAGCTTAGTTTGGGACTAGGTCAATTTGTGTGACATGGTCCCCTGACATTTATTTATTTAAAGTTGAAATGTAGAACAGTTTGAGTTTAAAGAAAACATATCATACATATCTACCTGAAAAAAAATATCATTCCCAAAAACAATAAGACTTTAGCTAGTATAAAGTTACGTGCAGAATCTGGTAAACCTGACGTATGGTAGATACAATTCATGTTTTCTATAGGTACACAAAATATGTACAGACATACATACACTCACACCTTCATTCCCAGAATGGGGTAGGCAGTCCCACTGTCAATAGCTATGAAAACTTGTTGCTAATTCAGTAACCAAACGAGTATTTTGCACAAGCATGCTAAGATGTTATAAAATATATAATGTATTTATAATAACTAATAATTGATTAAAGCAGTGAAATCTAGTGACAAAAACAAACATCTTCAAATAATAAACTATGCTTATTCAAAACCATCTAAGTACACATAAAGTGCGTAGTAAAATGTCCAATAATACCAACTTACGGCGCCGATGACAGCTAGCTACCTCGCAACCTAATAACTCCATCTTTAGCGCCGAATCTATTTCCCTGCCGGCTACATATCGTAGCGCGTCCGGTCATAGAGGAGGAATACAGATAATGCACTTTATACGCACCATAGTACAATACAAGAAGTTTAGTTTGAGACTAGGCCGATTTGTGTGAAATTGTCACTTGATATGTTTTTTTTTAAATTTAACATGTGTATACATACATAAGCTTTCTTTCTATAAGAGATTAATAAGTCTAACTTAGAAAGTGTTGACTCGAGATTCAGGCCTACGTTTGTAATAAAATACTTACGCCAAACAGTAACAACAAATTGTAAATAACATTAAATTTAGTCCAAATAATTAAATCTAGAAATTGAATCAATTACATTAACTGTAAAGTGTTTTATATCAAATTCATTACATCATCTCATGCACATCACAATTCCCTCTCAGTAATTCAAATAAATAATAATTAGTAGACTATCTGTTGTCTGTGTAGTGTGTGACCGAACCCTATATAAAGGTGATTTAGCCTTTGACAAATATTGGGCGAATAGAGCATTGACGCAAAACGCAATATCGCCGGTGGGCGGTCTTACCATTTCATTGGAACTTCAAATTTCGAATCTGGAAATTCGAACGTGGGACTATCCGCCGACTAACGAATTTATACGTGGCCAGTGTCAATCAAAATAGATGAAAGAGGTTCCTTTTACGAGTTTTGATTATTAAAGTTAGCTAATTTAAGTTGGAAAAAAGCCGCAACAAATCTTTGTAATAAAATATAGGTACTGTTAAAAAAAAGCCAAAAGAAATCTTAGAAACGTTGACACATTTACTCTTCTTTTGTCGGAGGGCGAGATCGTTGGAGTGAAATAAGACTCATTTTGTACCGGAGAGAGCAAGACGGCATATTATCACGTAACAAATTGGTTTCTGCTACCTTTTGTTCGATATAGTCCCAAGTCCTTTAAGTACCGACAGAAGAAAAAGTGAATCGACACAAAATAAACTAGAGTTATAGGTACTTACGTGTATTCTTTTAGTTACGTTTCGTGAATAGAATTCAAATACTTACGCAAGTATTTTTAAGTCATCTTCCTCTATCAAAATTTGAATTAAGTCCAGTTTTGGTTTAGTAGGCCAGCAAACATACCTGTAACAAAGACAACCTTTATATATTCATATATTTAACCAATAGATTAGAAGCATAGAAAAAACACCTGATTAAAAAAGGTTAAAAATATTTAGCATTTTATTAATACTTAAGTTTTTTTTCCAACAGCACTCTTTTAACAGGATAAGTAGCTGCTCATCGAGACCAAAGTAATAAGTCCTAACTCGGTTGATCTACGGTCAATACCGACAACCTCAAATGCTGAACCACCTTCGAAACCCATCATCATCTCACTCATAGATACCATGATATTATATTGTCATATAAAGTGTTATTTTTTTTAGTTCATTCTTGTAACAAAAAAAACTAGCAAGATTTAAACTAAACTAACTAAGACACAACAAAACGTTAAAAAAACTGATTAATGGTAGTTTTTTTTACATAAAACACTTAAAATCAATTTCTCTGCCGACTGTAGTAGGTACTACTAAAAACCGTCGCCTACTTAACATGAAGCAGAAAAAGAATCTTTTGTGTTCCGTCCCAATGAAACCTATCGAGACTGTTACTCGGGGGTATTTATTTTTTTGTCGACTGTACATTCAGAACGCTTACTGAAACGTAATGGTTGACCACCATTTTCTCTTAAAAGGTTATTTAAGTTGTTTTAAAGGATTCTGTTTATGATATCACCAATTTTTTTTACATTTTTCTAAAAGTATTAAGCAATAAGTTTTCTCATGTCAAATGACACCCATCTTATTCTACTTTATCTTAACAATATTGTCATCGTATTGTGTTTAACCCAGAGCGTCGGTGGCCCAGTGGCTTACGGTGTCGACTCGTGCTCGTAAGGTACCGAGTTCGAACCCGCGCGGTCACCATGTACCTATGAGTTTTTCTAACTTAAGTGACTACCGATGCTCTTACGGTGAAGTAAAAGACGTTGACCGAGGTCGTAAACCGCATATTTTAAATCACGGCTCAATTCAAACTTGTCAGCAAGCTTGTCGGCGAGCGAGTAACAAAATATTGGCACTGTGCAACCGACAGTAAACAAATCGAAACGGAAATCCTTTCGATACCGTGGTTTTGAATTTGTATACAAAGTAGACACTTGATCGTGTCCTTGGCCCTTAACATTTTAATGACTCGAGTCATTACTGAGAGGCCTGTCATTACCCTGGTACTTAACGAAAAACATGACAGGGTGACTGCAATTTTACCAATTACGCTGTCTTTTAGTGCAATTATAACGACATTGAATACTTATTTTGTTGTACTGATGAAGGATGAACACAGTTGTAACGAATACGTAAAGATTTTTTATAAACAGTCAAATAATACTTCAAATTTTCCGAATACGATATACGAGCATGAATGATTTTAGATCAAATAAAACAACAGAAATTAAAGTTGTTCCATGTGTTATAGAAAATTGAGTTTGATAGTAAACTTCAAAGTAGTTTATTTTTAAACTGTTTTAATTAATTGCAAAAAAATACACGATTAGACAATTTCTAGAGACGAAAATAATACGAAGAAAGACATTTATTAACTAACCATTATGACAAAAATTAATCATATAAGACAACAGAAATATAGCACTTAATGTGTTCTCGCGGCAGTGGAACGGACACTGGCTCAGCAACATGCTGAGGTGTCACACACCTACAGCGCTGATTTTCAGCCAGTACCATCAGTGCCTCATGAAACGACTACTGGACAGCCATCTCCTGCATTAAGTTTTATACAAAAGGTCTTTGTTTGCGGGTGGTAGGACCTTGTGCAGGGTCCGTCCGGATCGCTACCACCATCTTATCCATTAACCTACCGCCAAACAGCAGTGTTTGCATTGTTGTGTTCCGGTTTGGGGATAAGACAGCTGGTGAAATGACTAGCATAGAGGCATTCCATCTTAGTCCTCAGGGTTGGCAACGCGTTTGCAGTCTTAGGATTGCATTGCAGTCTTGCGAATGCGAATGTCTATGGGTCACAGTTTCCACTTACCATCAGGTGGCCTGTGTGGTCGTTTGTCTTCTCTATGCCATAAAAAAAAGGACTGTTTGATTCAAACAGTGACGCAAAATGAGTTGGACTTTTGTAATTATGAAAAAATAGGCCATTTTTTTTTTTTTGTTTTTTTTTGACGACGCGATAGCCTAGTTGGTAGTGACCCTGCCTACGAAGCTAGAGGTCCTGGGTTCAAATCCCGGTAAGGGCAGATATTTGTGTGATGATGATGAAATTTGTTCCCAAGTCATGGATGTTTTCTATGTATTTAAGTATATATTTCTCTATATAAGTATTTATATCGTTGTCTAGTACAAGCCTTGAGCTTAGTTTGGGACTAGGTCAATTGGTGTGACATTGTCCCCTGATATTTATTTATTTATTTATATTTCACCGTAAACCAAATGAACATTTGAATATGTGACACACCAAATAGTTTCATTTGTTCTTTGTCACATGTATTTTTACAAAGCCCACCTGTCAAAAACAATATAAAAACACAACGTCACTAAAGCCCCGCGCAACTTGTGAATGAATGGGTGAATGGAATGAACGAATGACCGGCTGATTTGTTCGCCCGCGCCGGAACGAGTTTGCCGACTAATCGAGGCATCAAAGGCGATTGAATGATTAATCTAGAATGGTAAATATAGAAAATATAAAGGTATTTTAGGTATTTCTTTGTCTAAAAGTAGAAATGAAATATGTATTTTATTATTATCTTCCGCTCGTCTTTGTTTTATTTGGATCTTGATGCAAATGATAACTACTAAATGTGTCACTAAACATAATCAGTGATCAGGATATCTGTATTTCAGCCAGTATCTTTAGTAGCAAAACTAAAGTATTAAGTGTAAGTGTTTAAAAATGGGTGTCTACCTATTACACCACAAACATATATTGCTTAACCAGTTGAAAAATAAAAATTTATAAATAAAGTAAAACATTGCAAAATTTAAACTAAGCATAACAAATATAAAAATAAATAACTCAGAGGATAGCTATGGCAAAAAAAATATACTTAGAAAACATCTAAATCAGAAAAAAAACACCCAAATATTGAGCATTACTGGAGATCTAAGGAGAACCCAGGACCAGCAGCAGTCAATAACATCTACGCAAACTGCGTCATCAAAACCACCTTAACCATAAGAATTTAGGTAAGGAATGCCCTTGCTGCCTACTTACTGAATAAACCTCTTTTACCATTATATTTTATTAATTCTGAAACACGTAAAATTAAGTAAACTGACAATGTACATCACCGACAATCCACCGTGTCAAGCAACCGGTCACTTCCAGTGAGCCGTGCGAACCATTCACCCGGTCACCGTTCACAGTTCACCCATTCGTTTCATTCACTTTGATGTAGCCACGCACTTTCCGTTCATTGCGCAACGGTGTAAGCACATCGCTGTATGGAAGATTGATTAGCTAGTGGTTTAAAATAGCTTTAACAATATAATTTTTACAAAGAAGTGGGTTGTTTCATGTGAGAGGGTGTATAGTTGAGTGGCGGAGCACTAATGGCAGGGTTGTTGTGATATAGTTTGAACCCTAAAGATTATAGCAATCGAGCGAATGAATTTGTAAAAAGCTGTCCCCGTGCCCGTAAACATATTTTTGGGTTAATAAGTATAAGCATATGAGACTCACAAATTAAACTATTGGTAATAGAATTTTCAAAATCGGTTCAGTATATTCAGAGAATTACCCCTTACAACGTTGCAAACTTTACCTCTTTATATAATTAGTAATAGTAATTAGTATAGATTACTTAAAATTGGGTGAATTTTGGACAATACTGCACTTTTAGGTATGGACATTCAAGAAAAAACAATAAAAATACTTTGCGTAATGAAAGTTAGTCACCCATGCGTATTATACTGAAGTATTATAGTTTATTTTCAAAATGCACTTAAGTTTGGTTTGAATGGGCATATATATAGATGTTTTGTCACCGGTGAGTAGCAAATTACAACTGCCTTTAAAAATGTAACATTTAACAACGTACAGTAAAGAAAATTGATTCCTAGAAAAGTTTGGACTATGTCATAGTGGCGTAATCAATCTAAACGTAAGAGACATCTTATGATTTTATTTACAGTGTCAATTTGACATAGTCCAAAGTGGACTAGGAATTAAATTCCGCGACTTTACAGAGCGATAGGCTCTCTCGAAAAGTTTCCTTCTGTAGTCCGTTTTTTACTAATAAAATATAGGTAAGGACATTATAAAGATTGCTTACGATTCTTGGATGTTTCTATGTAAGTATGTAAACTCTTTAGTGCAAAACCAGAGTAAAGAAGAAAGAGAAATATAACAGTTATGTAGGTACAGTCGGCAGCAGCCGCTACGCAACCGAAAAGGTCGAAATGATCAGGGTAGTGATTCTGTAAACAACGCCGGTCGTGCGGACTGTCGAGTGATATCCAAGCGGCGAGATTAAGTAGTCCCGTCAGTGCGAACAAAACACATTGTAGCGCGTGCATTTTCAATTAAGCAGCCTTATACGTTCGACTCATCGTGCTGCTAAATTGAAAATGCATGCGCTACAATGTGTTTTGTTCGCACTGACGGATCTTCACTATTACTAAACATTTCCGGGTGAGGTTGGAATATAAATTAAACAATTATATTGTGAAGCAATCGGTAATTGAGTATTATTTCACATGTCCAAGTGATTCCGTGCAGTTATGCATTCAATGCCAAGACATACCATTCCTATACAATATTGACACCATTACGGGTCAGTAGGAAACGCGTTGCAGAGTTAAATGTACAGTAGCGAAACCAACAACAGTTGAGGGGCTGTATTCTACTCGGTGAAACCATATTGCTTTAGACATGTTATCGTTTTGCCAACGCTAGATCTCTTATTTACTTCACAGTAATGGTAGCAGAGTTAAAAACGAATTATGATACCATGTCAAAACCAATATGGTTTTAACGAATAGAACACAGCCCCTGATCAAAATTGAATGTCAGATGCGAATGTCATTTAAAGTATATTTTTTTAAGCGAATTAGGCTAAATGTATAAATATTTAGTATATAAATAATTCCTGATATAAGTGCAATCTCTATCGTTAGAGCTCACATCTCTTACACGGCTAAACCGGTTTTGAAGAAATCTAATCCCGCTTTCTTTTCAGAAAAACCGCGTCCGAATTGGTCCATCCGATTGGAAGCTGCATTGCCACATACGGAAACAGACGCAAACTTTAAACCTATAACATCCCCTTATTTCATAGGGGGTTAAATAAAAATGACGAGAAAATGACAAACCATGTCGATACTAGTACGAACAGCTCTGGGTAATATATCACCTTATTGCGTTGTAATACGGTTCTAATTGGAAACATCTTTGTAGTCTGACTTACTGTATTTGAACATGTTTAGTGTTCACACACTAATATAGATGCAAGGTTAAAGAGATTTAGCTAAATATAAATATTTTAACCGTCCGGGTAATTTTGTAGAGTAATGGAGCGTTAAACAATTTATGTGTTGAAACTGTCGTAAAACAAGCCTCGGATCGGTTAGATTTCCGGGAATTAAATTGATTCATTAATTTTTATTGGGTATTGTTTTTAAATAAATTATTCATTGAATTTGGGGATTGACCGGAAGACCTCCAGGTTGAACGAAAATTGAACCCATTGTTAATGACATTATGACAACTATATACTTACTAACTAATTGACTGCTACAAAATGTGGCTTGAAATTTAATTGTAATTAGCGACCCGCTCTCGCTTAGCTTCGGTTTATGTGAGTATGATATTATAGCCTATAGCCTTCCTCGATAAATGGGCTATCTAACACTGAAATAATTTTTCAAATCGGACCATTTGTTCCTCTTCAGCTTTATAATATTAGATAGATAGTATAGAAGTATAGATTAACCAAAAATATGGATGCAATTGTCGGAAAAAAAATAAGGTTTTAGTTATTATTTTGTTTGTATGGCATGGTGGGATTTGACACCCGTACCCATTTGCTTAGATAACTAAGACTAAATGCATGCTAGTCATTTTACTGGCTATCTTACGCCCACAGCGGAACACAACACTGTGAACACTGCTGCTTGGTGACAGGTTTAAGGGTAGGAGTTAACGATCCGGGTGGAAGCTGCACAAGGTGCTACCGCAACTGAAACCAGTTGTGGTAGCAAAATTGACAGAAATATTATTTCAAGTCATTATTTAATCCGTTCAAAATCATTTCACACATCATATAAAACAGCGCGGCCACTCCAAACAACAGCGCTAGCGCGTTTCCTCGACTCGGGACATTTAATTAACTTAAGTAAAGTCTTGGAGGCAGGTTCCAGCCATTTCGTCGTAACGGGCGACGTGCGCGCATGTAAGGACTCTTGCTGGGGATTTTTAATTTAAAAACTTTCAACGTTTTTTAATTTAAAGTGCTGCCGCTGTTTGTGGAGTTATATATAGTTCTAGTTTGGATCTAGTCGCGAGTGATTCGTAGCGACTCGTATCTGGTAGGTAATAGTAGGTATATGCTTGTCGGCTCGACCATTATTATGTTAGCTTATATATCATATATCTCGTTTATTTCATAGCGCATTGATACACACAACACTTAGACAAATCTTAAACACTCTCATGCTTCGAAATCAGGATATCCGATTAACCTCTATGAGGGAATACAATTCCATACATATACCAGAAGAAACAAAAACCAACCTTAAAAAATCCGACTGCACTTTTAAATATTTTTGTCTAAATTAAATCCACTATTTCACCTTATTTTAAGGTTAAGTTCGTCGATATCGACCTATACGTTCAACATACATGCATTTGCAGTCTTAGGATTGCTCTGCAGTCTTGTGAATGCGAATGTCTATGGGTCACAGTTCCACTTACCATCAGGTGGCCTGTGTGCTCGTTTGTCATCCCTATGACATAAAAAAAAAAAAAAAAAAAAAAAAAAAAAAAAAAAAAAAAAACATCTACGAGGGAACTTAAAAGCATACATACATACACGGCCTCAATTCCAGGTGGTAAAATTAATATTGGTTTTGGCATGTTACATTATTGATTTAACTCGTCGGCCATTACTATCAAGTAAATGTTACGATAGCTTAACATTTGTGATCGCAACTTTGACGATACGATAACATGTCAAATGCAATATTGTTGCACCCAGTAGAAAAGAGGCCCTGGTTAAAACATTAACAGTCGGCTTAAAACATTGCCCCGCACTGGCAGTCGAGACATTAAAGAAAAACCGTTATTTAAGAATACTCAAACGTTCTCATGCACCCGATTGGCTACAGCCATAAAGTTTTCATGCAATCCACAACGCTGATTGGTCACACATGACATCATTCTGTTTTCAAATAACCAATTTATTATAACGGTAATATGTTGCTTTTGTGATTCGCGATTTTATAACGTATTAGCTACGTATTAAGTTACTTTTGTATTTGAAAGAGTTTTATATAATACCTTTCATCTATTAGGTTTTGTGAAATGTTTGAACGTGAGATTATTTTCATTTTCAATAACAACTTTATCGCTTAGGATGATGAACGAACTATTGAGTACTTTTAATTTATGATTGTAACGGTCGAATTCTCTTATTGCTTTTAACAACTTTTAATAACAATAAAAAAAACAGATATATCACGCAAATTCACCTAGCCCCAAACTAAGCTGCACTATAGATACTAGACAACGATAAACGTATGTATTTGTACACAGAAATACATACATACATAAATTCATAGAAAACATCCAAGACTAAAAAACAAAATATAATACTCGTACTCATCCCACAAATTTTGTCCATTCCAGGAGTCGAACCCGGGACCAGTAGCTTCGTAAGCAGGTTCACCATCAACTAGGCTAAACGTATAGTTTGACGCCAATGCCTGTGTGTCTGTCTGTCTGTGTCATCGTTGTTCCCAAACGAATGAACTTGTTTAGCTGGGTATTTTTTTATGGCATAGAGAAGACAAACGAGCACACAGGCCACCTGATGGTAAGTGGAAACTGTGACCCATAGACCTTCGCATTCACAAGACTGCAATGCAATCCTAAGACTGCAAATGCGTTGCCAACCCTGAGGACTAAGATGGAAAGCCTCTACGCTAGTCATTTCACCGGCTGTCTTATCCCCAAACCGGAACACAACAATGCGAACACTGCTGTTTGGCGGCAGGTTAATGGATAAGATGGTGGTAGCGATCCGGACGGACCCTGCAAGTTAGTTTTGATAAGAATTAATGGAATCTTGTGAGAGGTATCATCAGGTAAGCGGGGTCGCAATGTCTTTATTTTTACCCGACTACGTCGTGCGTTGTGCTTTTCGAGTGTGTGTATGTAAGGTAAACGTCCGAGTGCTCGACATGTCAACAGAAAATATTTATTTGCGTCGTGATATTATGTTCATTTATACATTATACACAAAACATTTTCATGTGATTTGGGAGATGAGACCTTTACTTTTGTTGAATGGAATTTGTTTTTTATTGCAACCATAATAATTTTTCAAAACAAAAGTAAATGTTAGTCAATCGGATTGTATGAGTAAATGTCAGGTGCTTTTGCTGGCAGTCCTATTCTTTATTTAAAAAAGCCACAAACATTTCTCATCGCTAAAATGAGGTGGTGACAAAAGTGTTAATCTTATTTTGTTAGGGCCACTTGCACGAAAAGTTTAACCCTGGGTTAAGTCACTAAGGCCCACTTGCGTGGACCAGAGTTAGCGTCTTAACCCGAGGTTAGGCGGCAAACCACGTACAAAAGTAGACGCTTAACTCTGGGTTAAGGGCTAACTCTGGTCCGCGCAAGTGGGCGTAACTCGAGTTAAAATGACAGTTTTCGTATGAATCTGACGTCTACTAACTCGAGTTAGTGCCTTAACCCAGGGTTAAATTCTGCGTGCAAGTGGCCCTTAATTGCAATTCAAAGTATGGGGATAAATACTAGTACAGCGACGCGCGCTCGGACCTTTACCTTATTATCCGCCCAATGGAACTCTGACCGGTGTCACAGTGACATAACTAAATCAATTTTTGTGGCATTTTTACCAGTAGAATCATAACGTCACTGTGACACAGTTCTATGGTGGGTCAGGGTTCCATCGGGCTGAATGTATGTATATCCCTTTGGCACGCTCTGCAGCCTAAACGGTTTGATGAACTTTAAAAGGAGTGACATAGGCTAACATTTTAATCTAAATAAAAATCTCCAGCTTTTTTTTTACATAACTATTTAGAGGATAGTATCAAAAAAAGTCGAGTGAAACTTGATTTTTATGATAATATTAATATAAATCAATAATATTTACCACACAGTGGTTACTTTATCAAACCAGTGAAGTGATTCAGAGCTGCACAGTGGTCTAACTATACCTTTCGTACGAACACAAATGTATACTCAGATAATCCTAAGCTACGGACATCTTCCATTAGAGTAGGTGTTCGATTAGGCCCCCCACTGGGTATTAATTACTCGTATTCAGGGATCCAATTAGTGGTGTTAGGTTACATGCGTTGTTTTAGATAAGAAGAAATACTAAGTGTACGGTTACGTATGTTTCTAATTTTAAATGTTTACCGTACTCATAGTGTAAGCCTAGAGTTGAGGTTTTTTTTTGGCTTAGCATGGAGGTTGAGACTTCAAGACATACAGCTACACACCAGCTACCAGGACTAAAGGGGTTTGGATAAAAGTGTTGTCATATGTAAAAGTCATACATTTTCAAGGTGAGCGGCCATTCGTAAAAGTAGTAAATTATGATAGAATCGTTCAAAATAAACATATTTTGTTCTGTAATCTAATACTCTCAAGTGCATCGGGGCCGAGATATTAAAATATTCATACCTGGGCGTACTTTAAGTACCGAAAACTGAATACCTAAATTTTTAATAGTATCTCCGCTCTTATTATTTAACGCCCTTTGTGAAAGAGTACGTTTTGATATTTTTATACCCACTATAACTATAAAAAAGAACCATAGCAAATTAACTTGCTTAATACCTCTGTTTTTACGTCGGGGGGTCAAAAAACTTCTACTTTTTTTTACTTGCAGGTACTGTTACTTTACTGGGTTTCTTATGAACACCACAACACCACCAAAAATCTTATCAATTTTTCCACAAAATTTCCAATGATTCACCATTTTTTCCCGTATATACTGTCCACTGTCCGCCCACTGGTCACGTACCTCGTAAAACTCGGACAACAAAACGTTCCACTAATTAAGCCTGTAATTGCACCATTAACTTTTAATGCCGCGTTTTTACGATCCTCCGAGTCGCGAAAGCAGTGCGTAAGACGGTTTGAGGCAAATTTGGTGGTATTATAGATTTTTGGTTGTAAAACGTTTTGTGATTTTTTTAGTAGGTATACTTAAAAGTGTTAATTAAACAAATATAAACATAGTTTTCTTATAAATATTAAACACTGACAAGTTTAGTTCATATGGGATGTTTTTCATGTAATTAAGTGTCTATTTCTCTATATAAGTAACTTTATTATGGTAACCCATAGTACAAGCCTGTAGCTTAATTTGCAACTAGGTCAATCAATTCTTTTTTTTTAAATAATTAACATTTATTTCTATATAATATACTGGCCAGCAAAACTAAGTACTTATCACACTTTCAATGCATTTTTTTTATTAAAAGTGTGATACTTAGTTTTGCGGGCCAGTGTAGTTATTATCACAATATAAAAATAATATGAATTAATAACTCGCGTAGACTCAGTAATAATCTTACATTCTCATTCCATTATTAAAAGAAGTACATAATAATATCGTTTTATTATCGCCAGAGCTCTCATTAAATTCTTTTGTGCTAACTGAAATCCAATGACACGATACGGTGTCTTATTTTGTACATAAATCAGAGAGAAAGGGCCTCAAACGTGTTAATAACCGAGCGGCTATGGGAAAATAAAAATGCCTCGCATTACGAGCCACCATTATTCCTACACTCCGAGACGTTATTGTGTCAAATTAAAAAATAAAATAGCAAGTTCAATTTACACTTAAAGCTTTATAAAAGTCCTCGTTAAAAATACTTGCATAATATTTTAGTAATAAGCTTATTTTTAGAAACCACCGCAATATTTAACAACTCTATTATTAACTAGTTTCGTGCCAACTTTGGTAAAGTAATGAAAACGTCGTATTGTTATATAAACTTTATACATTTATGAGTAATATAGCTAAAAAAACAAACGTCACATTTAAAACAAAAAGAATATTGAATCTACATACAACTCAAGTTTGAATAAAAACTGTAAAAAACCTTTTTATGACCACAAACATGCTTTTTCAACCCACTGTGTACGCTCGGATTCTTCGCCGCTGTCTTGTATACATGTTTGCGAGGTGTCATATTACACGGATTTTTTAAACTTGACGGCGCGTTATAAATATTTTTGTCTGCAACAAAACGATCTCGTGACCACTGGGCCGTGGTATCGCTCTTACGGGACGTGCAGTGGGTGAAAGGGAGATAGACAGCTATTATTTCTTACATTTAATACCCATGTCGATTTGTACAATAAAAAGAGTAATAAACCGTTCGTGAATACTTTGTTTGCCGCAGTGCAGTTTGTGGCTTTGTCTGTTCAAATGATTTCGTTTCTGGTAAGTGCTTCTCGAGTATTGTTATGATTTCTATTCGTTAACGCTTCAACGATATTTGTATATTTAATTTGATACCGAATAAAACTAAGTAGACTAGGGTGCTGGCACCAGTGTCGGACACTTAGCTGACAGGCACCAGTAATAGACTTACTTAACTCTTAATTCAAAAGAGAATGGGCAGAAATGTATGAACACTGGCCTAGAAACATCACTACATCATACTGGTCTAGTAGCATCATAAAAAAAGACATTTACTCAGTAAGTAGGCCGTACGGGCACTTTTACACGTCAAGAATCTACCAGCGCTTCCCAAAAGGAGACACTGCTGAGAAGAAACGCCGCAAGAATCTCAGCAGTCAGTCATTTTTAAACATATTACAATGGTACTACTTAATCTAGCATTATATAAAGCAATAAATATAACACCACACATCAACATCACATCAGATATCCTTTTTAATTCTACAACGATTTTGTATAGCGGGAAACCTCAAATAACTCTAAGATATATTTAAAAAATGTACAACATCAAGACTCCTACATAGACGACGTTACGAGTAGAATAATTACTTTGAAAAACCGCTGTCTTTCATGGCGATAACTTTTTTTCACACAAAGATTTCGAACCACCTGCCATAGAAATAGTTTTACAACTTAATTACCTATTCGGGGACATATCGCTTGGGCTTATTAGTCATTAGGCCAATGAGC